>CM025641.2:8751886-8769317 GCA_014621495.2 Entosphenus tridentatus | reverse complement strand
AAGCAAGCAAGCGCGCAAGTGAACTTAATATAAAGGATTTAAAAAGAGCTGGCAGTAACCACAAAGGCGGACAAAGATCCCCACCTGTAGCCTTAACAGACTGTTGGGGCAAGTGCCGTTAGCGAGTTGCAGCACCTATGAAGGACGGCACGGCACACGAGGGAGATGGGTGGCCAGAAACACGCCCGGCCGCCTTTGTCTCCCTAGTGGCGATGTTTACACACCGCACCAGGTACTCATGTTAGGCTGATCAAGGAACGGTTCCGATAATTATAATCACCGGTGTTGGCCGTGAGCGGGAATCGAACTCGGGTCGCCAGGTTCATAGCGCAGCGCGCTCACCGCCACGCTGCCGCTCCCCACACATCAAAGACAAAGATCCCCCGTGTAGCCTTAACAGACTGTCGGCGCAAGTGCTGTTAGCGAGCACCCTATGAAAGCACACGAGGGAGTGGGTGGCCACCAACAACAACAACACTCACTCTTGGTGCAGATGACTCTTGCCCAAACTCTCTCCTTACCTTCCACTCTGCAAGGTGCTGCCGTCCTAACACGACTGTTCAGTCTCCGAGTTTTATCATCCGTCAACTCCCAACAACAACGACGACGACACCCATCGTCGGCGTCGTCACGGTTCCACGAACGCCCAGGGATTGAGCGACAAATCGAGCTCAAGGGAGGGGCTTCAAGGCTCCTAGCAGGCTCCAGCGAATGCAACAAGAAAAAAAAAGAGCCTTGACAATTGCTCTCGCCTTGCTGCCCGGGATTGGCCAAGCGCCTCTGACTCGGGCAGATCGGCATTTCCTCCCACATCCCCGGGGAACGAGCGGGGAGCCGTGCGCCCATTGCGCTTGTGGCGCCTCTGTCCCGTTTCGTTCGACGGAGGGCAACATTCCTCATTCCTTCCTTACTTCCTCCTCCTCCTCCTAACACCATCGCGCCCGCCGTGCTGCGAGAAGGAGAGTCGGGAGCTCTTAGTCGGACGCGTGTGCTCGGTCCTGGGGCCTCAGCCTAGGTCGACTCAGCCTCAAATGAGTAGCTGGTGTAAACGTCGCCGCGGGGAAGACAAAGGCGGCCGGGCGTGTTGGTGCTGTCCACACCATCCCCTCGTGTGGCGCGTCAGCGGCCTTCATAGGTGCTCGCAAACAACATTTCCCCCAACATTCTGTTATTATAAGGCTATACGGAGGGGGGGGGGGTGTGGATCTTTGTCCGTCTTGTTGAATAGCGCACATCAATGACAGACAATCATGTGGTGCTGCTTGCTACTGCGTTGTTGGCTAATGGTGCGCAAACGAAACACGCACTTACAATAACAAACACAAAGACACGCGCTCAACGCGTTCGTCCACAACACAGATCGATTTGCGGGGCAACCCTGGTAATTAGTTTTGCTGAACTCCCACAAGACGCAGAGGGTAGGGGGGCTGCGAGGGGGAGGGGTGGCATTTAAATTCCGGGCACATGGAAAAGCGGCCCAGCACCGGAAACGAGATTGCGCTCTGACCACGCACATTTATTCGGGGCAATCCCCCCACTTTCTACAGAGAACGCAAACAGAAACCGGCCGTTCTTGAATATCGCAGCCGGCACCTTCTGCGAAGGGTGCGCAATCGAACGTGAAGACACCGCGTTAGCAGCGGTGTGAGAATAACGAGTAACATTGAACAATTGTAATCGACTCGCGATTTTTATTGTCGTGTCGTCAACTCATCGATTGCTGCATGACGGAGGCCGTCCGCGTGCCGTGCCGGTCACGTGGGGTCGTGGCAACCGACACGTGACCGGTCACGTGTCGTTGTGGAATGCACGCTTCGCCACGATGTTCGGTCGCGGTTGATGGACGAGGGATTCCCTCCCCAGGGACTGCTCGAGACGATATCACTCGCCACCGATAGCAGTCGCGCCCGGGAACTGAGCTGCGCCAACAGGGCTCAGACCGCACCAGACGTCGCACTCCTCACTCGCCCCTGCCGATGCAGCACTGCCCAGTAGCGTAACGAGCAGCGGGGGGGGCAGGGGGTGCCTTGCCCCCACGATTTGGGGGCTCGCCCTTGATAACCACCCATCAGTTTTGTTTTCAACAACAGTGTGCAAGAACAACAACGCACTTTTTAAAAACGCGGATTAAGATTACATTTATGGAAATGCATTCATACACGTTGCACGTTTGGTTTTTGTTGCATTAGAGCAGTGAACTTAATATTGCAAAGAGGTTTGATGGAGCTCTTTTTGCGAAGACGTGGGCGCCCCTACAGCGTTAAATGTTCGAGACCGTGAGCGTAGTAACGAGGACGCGATTTGGATTTACTTTTGCACTTTACCAAAAAAAATTAGATATACGTTGAATATTGTCAGCTTGGAACTTTCCACTGCTCATGGGAAGCCTCCTCCCCCTGTCCCCTGCCTCTACCCCACCCCTCCCCCCGCCCCAAGTGACGATTACCAACCACAGAGCACGAGTGTGAGGAGAGATTCATAGCGCGTGGCAGGTGACGATTGAACGTGATTCTGCGTGCGAGGAGTTGAATGGGCGGGGCGTTCAGGAATAATGAAATGATAGGAACGTAATGATGATGTAATTGCCATGGGTGACAATGTAAATGTTGATGAATAGAATTGATGATGGGCAGTGTGTTTTATGGCGATGTTCATGCGAGTGTGTGTTATCAATGTGTTAATCTTCTTTTGTTTCGTACGGCTGATATAGTGCGCTGCTACTGCTATTGTTAATCCGGCTGTTATGGATTGACTTATGCAGCTAGCGAAGGATGCTAGGCTTAGTGATGTGTGTTGTGTGTGTCGCTATTGTAAACTTTTAATCACATTTGTTGGGAAAACTGTTACGTTGTTTATATAGCATTGTTTTAGTAAGTTTTAGAGGGGCTTGGTTTGGACCGATTTTTTTTTATTTAGTATAGATTTATACTTAAAATTTTGATCTGTATTGTATTATGATTGTTATTGGGATCAAACATCGAAATGAAAATGTTTGCACTTTTTGCACGCAGCATGGACGGGTTGTGCTTTTTCTGTAGGATTGTATTGTTTACGTCCGTGATGTTTAGATTTGTGTACAATGAATTGTAGGTGTTACTTGTAATTTTATTGTTTGTTGCGGTTGCACCCAAATCAAGAGCCGAATGGCTCACAGGGTAAATCCTAATAAATGAATCTGAAACTGAAGGATGCAGAGCAACGACTTCACATTCAAGGCGGTCAAGCCAGACAACCGCGTCAGGAGTCGTGCATCATCATCATCATCATCGCTGTGATGTCTCCTTCGTATTTGTGGGTCGGGGCATTGCGTCGTTATTTGGTGTATGATCTGTTCTGGATGACCACAGTCGCACCACTACTGGAGAGGTTATTTATTGATTGATTTTCTATTTGTGCATCAGGCATCCGCATCGGCCATGATTTGTGCAGCGAATGCGATTTAGAGTGGACCATGCGCTTGCTGGAAGATCAAACTCAGCGATCTGAGTTAACGAGTGCAGAGTTTAGTGAGTGAACGCCAATGACGACGACGATGAGGGTGTCACGGCGGGGCGGATAGGAGTGATGAGAATGTTAAACTGGTGTCGAGGTGGGAGTGACGACTGCCATGGTTCTCATGGAGATGAGTGGGGGGGGTGTGAATCATGCGGGGACAGCTCCATTGAAACTGGGGCCGTTTCCTGGCTTGGTTGGGAAGCTGGGATTGTGTGCTGGGATGTTGAGACCTCGTGGACTCTTTATTGTGAGAACTTTTTGTTGTTGTTGTTTGTGCTTTTTGTTTTGGTGCAATTTCTTAATTTGTTTATTCATATTTATTTATTTAGTATTTTGCTTGGTAGTGGCTTTATATGGGATTTGGTTCCCTGGTATATATATAATCAACGTACAGCGTTGTGGGATGCTATTAGCATGGATGACGCTTTTAACAATAAAAGTATTATTATAACAGGAAGAAGCAGGGGCGCAACTATGGAGGGGTTTGTGGCAGCGATATCTCACTGTCAAGGGCCTAACTATGGCTGGGGGTATGTGGCAGCGTAATGCGATGCATATGGGTCCAGTCGGCCACAAGGCGGCCCCAAATCAACAGATAAACAAGTAAAATATGTAACGAAAAAAGTGTTAAAACAATCCAACAATTAACCATAAATACCCTACAAACATTGTTACTCCAAATTTTTTTTTCCGAAAGATAATTAGCGTGAAATCTAGTTGTGCTACTGCTGGTGTTTGTTACTGAACACCACCTGGCTGTTTAGCTAACTGACATGCGCGTGAAAGCAAGAATCACAATAACTTAATTGTGAATACATCATAAGACCTCCTTTGCCAGTACCAAAACATAATAATATAGTTTTTTCCCTTTTTTATGGCAACAAAAACTGAAATCTTTTTACCAGGAATCATATGTGCATTAACCACGATACTTGTGGTCAAAATGCAAACAAAAACACACTGATAATATATGCATTGTCCTTGAAGCTGATTGGTCCACACCAGAGACGGCTTTCTTTTGAGCCTCGTCGCACCAATTGAGACGAGGCTCAAAAGAAAGCCAGAAAAAAGAGGAAAAACCCCTTTTATCAATTGTGAATATTGTAACCTTTTCATCTTTTCATAATTAATGTCACTGCGAGACTGTCTTCCTCCAAACCAAATATACGGTGCAACTGAAATGATCTTCTCCTGCAGTCACGAAAGCTTCAAATCAAGATTGAAATGGTATAGTTATAGCCTACGTAATATTGTATACGGGTGAAGAACATCCGTAGCAATCATGGGACCTCCTTTGCCAGTACCAAAATATGAGAATAGGTTTTCCCCTCTTTTCTAGCAACAAAACAGGTGTTAAGATGTTAAAACACCAAACTGAAACCTTTTACATATATTATCATAGTATGTTTTTTTGCATTGTGACCACAAGTATTGTGGTTAATACAGACATGGTTCCTTGTAAAAGGTTTCAGTTTGGTGTTTTAACATCTTAACACCTGTTTTGTCGCCAGAAAAAAGGGGAGAACCCCTATTCTCATCCGTAGCAATGTCAGTAAATGTGAGTCGCGAGAAACGGGGAGGGGGCCCACAGACGTATGATGCCGCAGCCTTCACTGGCAGAGGTCGTAGCGCCCCTGGGAAGGAGTGAGCGTGGTAAGGAGAGGGGCGAACGGAGCGGGTCGTTCGTGAGATACCCTCGTGAGACACACTCACACGAGACATTGTAAACAGAGGTTCCACCTGAAGACGGAAGCTTGTGTTGCCTCCGAAACGTCGTGATTTTTATTTTTTATTTTATTTTTTATTTTATTTTACTTTTATTAATTTATTTTACCTACGTGACTTTACCGAAAAAACTAAGAATATGAATCCTTGCAGTCACGAAAGCTTCAAATCTAGAATTGTAAAGAGAGGTCTCGCTGTTGTCGGCCTTCGCTGTTCGCTGCGGCGAATGGAGCTGGCGTCCGCCGGCGGGGTACAGAGCAGGGGAGCTGCCGAGGTTGTCGACGGCGATGTGAAGAGAAGAAGGGACTGAAGCTGGATTCGTCTTAAGGGATGTTTATTGATGAGCTTGGCACTCGAGTCATCGCGTACACCCAATGTTAGACTATTTCAACAGCATGGTCCAGATGGCTTGTGATCCCCCCCCTCATTGAATTATCTAAAACTTAATGTTTTTGCTTCCAAATTGGTGCTTCATGTAATGTAGGCAAAATTAAATTAAATAAAAACATTTTTACGGGGCAATTAAGTACTAAGACGTTTAGACGAGCCTGTACACCGTGTTGGTATACTCATCTCTTTCGTTCGCGTGGTTGTGCAGACAGTGACGTTACGTCGCCGATCGTATTCAGAGGCAGCACCTACAGACCCCCCCCCCCTTTATACCCCTCCCCTGTTCGCAACACAGGCGTGGCGTGAACGTCAATCTAGCCCTGCGTGAACAAAGGTTAGCATTCCCTGAACGTGCCGTGGTTATTGCGTAATAACCTTGCCGTTAATTGGCACTTCAAGTTAATTTTTGTTTGACCAGAGACGAGGTTAGGGTCTCATTAGCAAGAATGACCTGGGTCGCAAAAATGACAAAACCAATCTGTTGTAACCTGTTACCACGTCCTGTGAATAAGTATCCATTGTATATGTGTACTAGCAGTAAGTACCTGGCGTTGCCTGGGCGAAAAAGACAGACACACACATCGACTTACACACAGACATCGACCCACACACATAGAAACACATCAACTTACACACACACTGTTCTGCCTCACGGCAGGAGTTTTACCTCATGCAGATGGGGGGGTGGCGTATGTACACAGGAATTTCCTGTTTTTGATGCTGGTTTTGGTCACGTGACCAGGAAGTTGCGAATTAAGATTCCCGCTTAACCACGCGGGCGTCGGCCATTACGCACATAATTCAAGATGGCGGCACACATCGCGTCCCAGTGAAGCCAGCCGCAGTTGTCCATCGTGGGACTTTGAGAAGCATTGTCTGTAAGTTTGTTTACGTTCTTATAATATTGGCAATGCTGTTGTAATGTTGGAATGACCATTATAGTGATGTAATTGCCTTTATGGTGCTGTTAAGTTGTTGTGGTAAATATGAGGCCTAGTTAGCAACGAAGCCTGCAACTTTCCTTATTGTGGATGTTACTTGTGATTTAGTAGGTCGAGTCAGACTTGTGCCCAGGTGGCTATGTTGCGATCCTGAGAGCAAAGATGACGAAGTATCTCATCCAGAGTTTAGTGTTATGTGTAATGCTATACATTTGGGGTGCAGTGATGAATACACGATGTGCCTTTATGCAACACAGCGGCTTGTGCTCTTGTGTAGTTGTTCAGTGGTAGTGTGGGGGCCTGGTCCATCCAGGGTCTATTGCTGGGAAACATGTTATCTGGGACAATGTTCTGGTGATGTGGTGTTCATTATGTTGGTGTTTCCGGGTTATAACAGATGCTGTATCTGTGTTTTCTCACCAGTTTTACCTCGTTAAACTCAATAAATGACGTTTGGAGTCGGACGTTCATCTTGGCTCCGAGGGTTTATTGAACGCGAGGTTAACTACTCAGCTAGCGGTGCAACGCAGTGCACAGCGAGGCCGAGACACACACACATATGGACTCCCACAGACAGACAAGAGGGGCTCGGTGAGCGCTGGTTGATAGCGCTGGGTGGCACCACGCTTGGCGTGCAGTGCCGACCCCTACAGGACAGGGTGTGGGTATGCCGGGGTTACTAAAGGCCATGGCACTCTGGTTGACCCGAGAGGACACGTGGCCGGTTAAGTCTACAAAGGGGCCCCAAGTGGGGGCTAGGGGTGGTCACGTGGTCCGGGTCCAGATCCTGCTCGATTATTCTGCAAGGTGGGCGTGGCCAAGGGCGGAGCCAGCCACGCCGCAGAGAATATAAGCCGGGTCCCACAGAGGGACCGGCGTTGTTGTTCATCTTAAAGAAGCATTCGTCTACGTCCTACGTTCTACCGAGTCTCCAATACGTGGATCTGGACCCGAGCTGTGGTCCGGTCTGTTGTAGCAGTTACGTTGTAATTAGTGTAGTTAGCCTGGTGGTCACCACCGCAGGTTGTTATTCTGTTAGGGGGCAGTTACCCCGTGTGTTGGTGTTAAATACATGTGTTGCCTCCAAGAGTACGTCTGCGACTCAGTTGAACTCACTACATATACACAAAGACAAAGACCCCCATGTAGCCTTAACATACTGTTGAGGCAAGTGCTGTTCGCGAGCACCTATGAAGGCCGGAATGGCACAAGAGGGGTGGGTGGACTGTATCATGCTCAACTGCCTTTGTCTCCCTAGTGGCTATGTTTAGTCTCTACACAAGGTATTCATTTGAGGCTGAGTAGACCTATGGGGAGGCCCAGTTCAGATAATCGTCACTGGTGTTGGCCGTGAGCGGAATTCAAACTCGGACCGCCAGGTTCGTAGCACTACCTTATATAAACATACACACATCACGATAAGACTTGAAATTTATACCAAACTTTTAGTGACTCCCTTGCAGCTTTGCGTGTGTAATGTGAGGGTATATCCGGGTGGTTGATTGATCACACCTCGTTACGATGATTGGCTCTACCGGTCCTGGCCCATAGCTAATGGGGAGAGGTCTAGGGGCGTAGCCCTGACGTAATGGGAAGGTGACATCTGGGAGGAGATGATTGGATCTGCTGGCTTTAGCCACAGCCAATGGAGGGACGAGTCAGGGGCATGGTCCTGGGATCGTACGATGGAATCTGGAAGATTCCATGGAGATTAACCAGGACTGGTGGACAGGTACCACGTGACCCGGGTATTAAAAGGGGTGGAGACGGGCAACATGTGGTCAGATCTGGAACGAACGAAGGTTGAGGCCACGCTGGAGTGGGGGTCCAGGCCTGCCACGTGGCAGCAAGAGTATCTCTCTCCCCCTCTCACGCTGTCTGTTAACAACGTGAAGGAGTAAGACAGGAGTGGAATTTATATGAGAAGAGTTGTGAACTAAAGACAAATAAAGACCCTGATTCCAGAAGTCGCTTCCACGACCTTTATTACACGTGCTAGGCGACTGCCGTGATGGTCCACTCTGAATGTCAGGCCTGATGGCACTTGTGCAGACGTTATGAGATAACAGCATACATCTAGAAACTAATCTAAACATGTTTTTATCATACCAGGTAAGGCCCACTGAGCTATGTAGCTCTTTTTCAGAAGCGACCTGGCCGAAAACGATTGCTCAACGAAGTGGCTTACCACGTAGATGTAGAAATGTATTGCAGCCAAATACTCTAAACGCATGTTTCCAAATGTAGAGGGGAAAAAACATGAGGACCCGGAGAAAAGCCCCTGCGACCACGGGGAGAACACGCAAACTTCAAATATACAACTGGCATCAGGTCGGGATTGCACCCACAACCTCCTTCATACCAGACGAGGTATTTAACGTCTCATCACCGGTATTGGCTTCAGGAGAAAGTTTGTGTAGTTTTGCTGTTGCCCCATTGAAGGAGTGCAGACCACAGTGGTGTACTATCAGGTCCATAACAGTTTAGCTTGCATAGCCACAATCGCAACGAAATTTACCGTCTCCCACTCGTTGGCGTTTAGTTCCTAATAAAATTTATCACGCGCAAGAATATCACAGCGTGTATATCTTCAAACGCCGTTGACAATATTTGTCATATTACAATCAGACTTGGACGAAATCGGCATGAAGTCGCATCTCTCTCGAGGTCAGACATCAAAGTGTCCCTTTGTTCGTCTCGAGTTGCCCCGAGTCGCTCTCTCCCTGTTGTTGAAAGCCGCTGTGTGGGCGTCACGGTGGCTAGGAGATGTTAACTACCTCGCCTGGCATACAGGAGCTCGTGGGTCCGATCCCGACCATGACGTCTATTGTATATTTTGAGTTTGGATGTCTCTACATGGTCACGTAGATTTTTCTCCGGGCCGTCCGGGTTTTCCCTCCACATATATATAAACACGCGCTTAGAGTATTTTGGCTGCTTGTACATTTCCACGTGATGATGAGCCACTTCGTTGAGCTATCATCTGTGTCCAGGTCGCTTCTGATAAAGAGCTACATAGCTCAGTGCGCCTTACCTGGTAAAATAAATAGAAAATTCGATGTAAAGCTTTCGTGACTGCAGGGATTAATCTTCTTGGTTCTTTCGGTAAATTCACGTAGAAGGGAAATAATAAAATAATAAAAATTATAAATACAATTCTCACGACGTTTCGATTGCAACACAAGCAATCATCATCAGAAAATTTGAACAAAAACGCCACTTTATTCTAATTTTCTTGCTGTGGGGTTCATGCCTGATGATGATTGCTTGTGTTGCAATCGAAACATCGTGAGAATTGTATAGTTTTTTAATTATTATTTTATTATTTCCCTTCTACCTGACTATACCGAAAGAACCAAGAATATAAAACAGTAGTTTAGTTTTCGTGTGGCCGGGGCACTCGTACGCAAGATGGCTGCCCCCTGCCGGCTGCGTCTGTCCCCTGCTCCTCTGTTCACTTCCCCAAATGTTCTTGGCAAGCATCATGGTGATGTAATATGTCCACTCAGCCTTATCAGTTGCATGCTAGTGAGTAGTTAGAGTCGATCGGTAGGTCGCGTGTGGTGGGGGTAAACTGTGGGTATTCTCATCTCTTCCAAAATGCCTCGCCAGCCAGTGTGAAAGAGTAGGCCAAAGTACCCTCGCGACTCGAGCGCTCCCCTCTAGTCCAGGCCCTTCTCCCAGCAGCAGCAGTAGTAGTAGCATGAGCAAGTAATTGCAGGGCTGTCCGCACCTTTAACCCTTCATGATGGCCGCTTGCTGCTACATTCATCATTTGTGTCAACGCTGTTTCGGCTTCTTCAGAACGTCGTGGCCGCTAACTCAGTGGAATGCGGGGGGGGGGGGCGCCCCGGCCCGGGGGCCCGGGCGCCCCCCCCGGGGGGCCTGTCCGCACATGTAGCCATGGGTCACGCGAGATGAAAAGAAGCACGTGTTTGTGATCAGCAGCTGGAGCATGACCTGCCACGCATGTCAAGGCAGCGAGGCGTCGTACACGTGCGCGCACAGCCACGCCGGGAGATCGAATGGCACTGGCGGCCTCTGTATTGCAAGCCCGGTGTGCGAACCATTACACCACAAGACCAGTGCCATTCGATCTCGTCAAGGAACATAAACCATCATCAAGCGAACTCCCGGTCATCCTCGCAGCGGCGGCTTTTCAGATGCGCTTCCATGGCTGTCTGGAACGCTCTTCCTTCCGATATTAGGAAGCCACTCGAGCGATGCACTTTTAAATCATCGAGATTGATAACCCATTGCTTTAGGAATTATTTTTCTGGTAAGCTTGTCCTTCCACTGCACCTCCGATTAACACGGTTGGCTTGGCTGTTCAACAAACATACGTACGTATCGTATTCAATTCGTGAGCGCTCTCCATGTTGTGTACGCATCAGCTAGTCTGCATCTGTCTTTTGTTTCCAACAACTTCATCCCGTTTGTACTCGAGTGACGTGAGGTCATGAAACAAAGCATCGATTGGGCTCTCTCGCAGAGCAGTAAGTGCAATATACTTTATACTGGTAGGAACCGCCATGTTACACCAGCCCACAGGGGATTATTGTGCCCGTCCGTCGTGCAGGGAGGGGCTGGGTGGGGAGGGAGGGGCTGGGTGGGGAGGGTGGGGCTGGGTGAGTGGGGAGGTTGGGGCTGGGTGGGGCTGCGTGGGGAGGGGCTGGTCACCCCGTGGTGCCCTTATAAAACTCAATGTTTAACCTACTCACGCCGGCTTGTGCCCGCCCTCACAGTCGAGCATATTTGTTGAATACACCACGCCGCCGTTGACTCTGGCCATTGACAGAATAACCCAACGTTCCTACCAGCTCCCTCCGCAGGAATGTGTTTTGACAACGGCTCGGAGAAGCCGAGGTCACAGATCGAGCTTCCTCTGAGGTCCCTTCGACTGACCTCTGCTCCACGCACCTTTCCTCTCACCTCGACGAGATATAAATGCTCGTCGCATGACAGTCGAACCAGTACGGTATTATCAGAGCCGGAATCTTAACCAAATTCAGCGCAGAGCCAAATTGAATGTGATGGGGGGGGGGGGGCTTTTTGTGCAATCATAAAGATATGTGCGCTAAGACCATCAAATCACTACACTCGAGAACCCTGTTTATTCGCGGGCGGCTGAATTTAGCGTAATTTTAACGGTAACAATATAGTTAAACAGGACAGATTCATGACTTTAGTTGGGGGCTGGAAGGAAGAAGAGCAAGGGAAATAAGAATATGTTTTATCCTTTCTGGCATTAAAACAGCCGTTAAGATGTTCAAACACCAAATTGATACATTTTTCTAAGAATCAAGTCTGCATTAACCACACGTACTTGTAGTGAACATGCAAACTAACATGATCTGATAATATATGCATTATCTTTGAAACTGATTAGCTTATACCAGACACAGCATTCTTTATGATCTTGTCTCACTAGTGTTAAGACGAAAGAACGCCAAAAGGCGAACAGTTAAAAGTATGAATGAATAGCTCAGGTTGAGCAGTTCTATCTATGGAACCTTGTTTTTCTCAGTATCGTGGAGGCGTTGGGATCGATAGGAAAAAAAGACTGGAGAGGGATGAAAGGACATGGGCGCATGGAGAGACAGCCAACAACTGTCTAGCAGCGCAACATCGAGTGATGACGACAGAGACGAGACGACAGCGATGATGGCAGCGATCTTCAACAGCACGACGGGGATCCCACTCCACACAACAGCCCCGAGTTCTCGTTCAGGGCCTCCTTTTATGCTCCCAGCTGGGCCTCGCTCGGCCCCGGCCACACCCCCTCTATAGAACCTACCAGCGGGTTCCCGGAGCTTCCACCGTGTGCCCCTTCTGTGACCTTTCCCCCAGATATCCCCCTCTGGTGTATCACGTGGCCTGCTGACGTCAGGGCTGCTGTAAGCCACAGATCCCCTTCCCCGCCAGCAGCCAGTGCTATGCTGCTACATTACTTATTCTATGCCACTACACCTTTAGCGAGAGCGAGCAGATCACGTCACACATGCAGAGCATCCGCTGAAGTTTTTTTTATTTGCTTGCAGTTACTCGCTAAGTTTGGATAACTCACAAAATGAACAATTGGTTAAAATATTGATGTTCGTTGTTCATACATTTATTTCTCAGAACCATGTTGGGTCAGAAAAAAGGGGATCACTCAGTTAAAACTAAATTCAACAAGAGGGGTACAGCAGTAGCCAACAAAAGGTTGAGAACCGCTGCTGTAGACAATGTTTTAGTCGCTGTCGGCGGTTTAATTGTTCCCCTGCTTACAACTTGACCGACTTTTTGGTAATAATGTTCCCTGGTATTTAAACAAAACCCACATCCAGATGCGTAATTTGTTTTTCAGCCATGACAGGTAATGAAATACTTTCAAAATGTGTCTATTAAAATGTCATTTAAATCTGGGGCACAGCGAATGCGCATACACACACTTCATGAAACCGGTTCAGAGTTTTTCTTGCGCTGAATCAATGATGCTGAAATTATGCTCACTCCCAGAAGGACGTGAGGCCAATGAGTTACATAGTAAATGTGTTTTACATTTTCCACGGGCAGGGATAGATATACGTACCCAGTACGTAAATATGTCAACGTTGGAATGTGGTTGGGCCAACTTTGGCGCAATGCTTCATGTTTCCCGGTTTATATGGAGACGTTTATTGACTGCTTATCTCTGATTTGAGAGGTTCTATTGCTGGATTGGCTTGTCAGCTTCTTATTCTCTCAATTGATTAAACTATTTTGAAAAACTAAATTTCTGTTCATATTGTATTGACATCGCGGATGTCACTGTGTAATGCCGGCCCTGGAGAGGCACGGCGTGCGATGTAGCGACACCACGTACAGGTAGTCCTCTACTTACGATGGAGATGCGTTACGACGACCCCATCGTAAGTCGAAAATATCATTAGTCGAAGATGGCCTAGCCTATCCAGGAGTCTTAAAGAATGGTGATAATTTAGCAAAACAGAGCAATTTACAGTACCGTACGGTATAAACTATATACTGTATGTATTAATTAATTACAATACTGTATTGCATAGTAAAATGTAAAGTAAAACAAACAAGGTAAATTCTTAGCCTACCTATATGAATTGAAATTTAATAGAAAGTTTTTTCAGGAAACAATCCTATCTGCTATAAAATATTTTAACATGCATTGAACGTATTGTATCGTGGTAACCTTAAAATGAAATCGCTAAAGCTACATATCATACATGCATTGAACGTATCGTAACGTATCATAATGCACTGTACTCACCAAGATTTTGTCTGTCGTCTGCATACTTGAACGATGTTAGGTTGTTGATGGCAATTTTGTCGTATCGCCATCGTAAGATCGAAATATCGTAAGTAGGACCATCGTAACTCGGGGACTACCTGTGTAATATGAAGAGATGCACCTGGGGGGTAACTGGACCATAGTGATAGGCTCTGCCGGCCTCAGCCCGCAGCCAATGGGACGTCAAGCCAGGGGCGTGGCCTGTGGCTGCATGGCAACATCTGGAAGGTTCAAGGGGTGAGGCTGATGATTGGCTGCGTGGTACCACGTGGGCCAGATGTTATAAGGGGTAGAGAGAGACAGCTCTGGGTCAGTGTGGAGAGGGGCTCAGGAAGAACCACGTATGTGTCACCGGCACGCCAGCGGCCACGTGGCGGGCCGGAAGCTGTCTCCGACACACACCGTCAACCAGCGGTGTGGGGAAGCGAGGCAGCGAGCGGACGCCATGCTCGGGGAACGGAGTAACGGGGAAAAGAGGAACCCAGCTTGTGAGGGAGCTGTGAATGAGGAACGAATAAAGAAAAGATAAAAGACACGGTCTCGTCTGGAGCGGATTCATTACACCTGTATATGTGGGTGCAGTACCGGTCCTAGAGGGGCTCGGTGAGCGCTGACTGGCAGTGCTGGATGGCACCACACTCTGCGTGCAGTGCCGACCCCTACAGGATAGGGTGTGAGAGTGCCGGCCATGGGAATGGGGTTACTAAGGGCCATGGCACTCTGGTTGACCCCAAAGGACATGTGACCAGTAAAGTCTACACAGGGGCCCCCAGGTGGGGGCTAGGGGTAGTCACGTGTCAGGGCGGAGATCCTGCTCGAGGGTTCTCGAAGGTGGTCGTGGCTGAGGGCGGGGCCAGCCCCGCCACGGAGGATATAAGCCGGGTCCCCTAGAGGGACCGGCTGCTGTGGTTATCCTGAAGAATCTACGTTCTGCGTCCGAGAAGAGTCACCACGCGTGGACCTGGACCCAAGCTGGGGTCCTGTCCGTTGTAGCTACTCACAGTGTAATTAGTGTAGTTAGCCTGGTGGTCCACCACCACAGGTTGTTATCTGGTATAGGGGCAGTTACCCCTTTGTGTTGGTATCAATCAAGGCCGTAATTATAATATATATTGGGGGGGGGGACATCCCCCCCCCTAATATTCAAATATGCTCAAAATGTCCCCCCCAATATATTGCTATAAAATAGATTTCTATTTATATGATTGTGAATATGGTTGTACTTTATTAATCCCTAATCTCTGCCATTACATACAATGAAACAAAAAAATGTAAAAAGTAAAAAACAGAGCAATGTAATACAATACACTATTAGACATTATTGTAAAAAATAAAGAAAAGTCCATCCGATGTGTTAGTGAATTTTTTTTTATTTTAGGCAGGAAATTCGTTTTCAAATTTAATTTTTTATATGGGGGTGGGGGGGCTCCCAGACCCCCTGGAAGAATTGGTCCAACCCAATATTGACTCCATGGCTACGGCCTTGATATCAATAAATGTGTTGCCTCCAAAGAGTACGTCTGCGACTCAGTTGAACTCACTACAATATTACCAAGTCAGGCCCACTGAGCCGTGTAGCTCTTTTTCAGAAGCGACTTTGCCACAAATGATAGCTCAACGAAGTGGCTTATCACCACGTCGAATTTTAGAGCAGCCAGATACCCCAAACGCGTGATGTCGATTCCGAACGTGGAGGGAAACCCCGGAGGGCCCGGAGAAAAATCCACAAGACCACGGGGAGAGGGAGAGAGACATGCAACCTCCAAATGACACTACTACCATTGTTTACACTACCCCCGGTCCATTTCATCCAGCAGTGCACTGAGCATGGCAGGTGCGATTTCTCGTCTTGAGCAGGGGCCAAGGCAATGCGACCCCACGCGAATTTTTCGTGAAGTTGTCACGTTGTGTATTCAATTTGTATTATTACACGCTTTCATTTAACTCACTGTGTTGTCGTATCCTCAAATCTTGTACCTCAGTTTTAAGCCACTTCCCAATGTGGTATCGACTGCAAACTTGGTATACTTACGTCATACTGATGACAATACTATATTCGATAAAAAATTTTTGTAAATAATCTTTTGTTATATGTTATGTTTCGGCTTGGGTCTAATTGTCGACGCTCAACTAACGTTGGCTGTAATTGGCCACGGTCCCGTACGTTGTGGCAAGCCTCGGGGCCACTTCCTGGAGTCGTGGAGTTCTTCCATTACGAGCACATTTAATAAAAGCGTGTTTTAAAAAGTTTTTACAAATATTACTTACTTTAAGAGAGTGCAAAAGATGATAACCCTCAACATTGTCGGTGCATGTTGGCTCCACTCTCCCCAACTGAAGCGTCACGGAAAGAGCCTCAGGCAAAGATCACCCTCGTGTCGCCTTCACAGAGTGCGGGGGGCAAGCACCACGCCGATGCTACACACCGCACCGGGTACTCGTTTCATGCCGAGTCGACCCAGGGGAGGCCCGGGGGTTCCCCGCTTAGATAAACGTCAGCGGTGTTCGTTGGCCGTGATTAGGTGATCGAACTCTGTGATCGCAGCGCTGCGCTAACCGCTGCGCCACCGCTCCCAGGGAGCCTGAGAAACCACGTGGTGGTGGGTGGGTGGGGTGAGCGCGCAAGCGACAGCTTTGCTAACATTTAAAACTGTTATTGACGGAGTTTTTTTTGTAAACGCCCAGCAAACATTAACGTCGGCACCTTCGTATGACGTCGATTTTTCTGTAAATTAAAACGTCTATAAGTGAACAAAAATCAACACTTTAATGTCGTTTCGGGGGTTGTTTTGAGAGACGCGGGGCCTGAGGCCCACCACGCCGCTCGTCACAGCGCCGCCACCGACTTCTCCTCCTCCTCGTCGTCCTCGTCGTCTGGTGAGGGTGAGGAGGTGCTGGTGGACATGCAGCTGCCGTCTGAAAGGTAAACGTAGAGAGAGGCCACTCGCTTTAGAAGCTCGTCAGGCGAGTGGATCGAGGGTGTTGCCCGTTGCTAAGGAAGAGAGAGGCCTTCACCCGCGGCGTTGTTCACTGCAGCCTGGAGGAATCCGATGAGCTATGAAGCGCTTTATTCACAGATGTTCTCTCCTGCTTGACCATACTTCGCGGCTGTTAGTGCGTGCTGGTGAAGCGGAGAGAGTGACCGCTCTCACAGCCACACAGCCCTCGATGCGCCACTGATGTTAGCCGTGGCCGGGAATCGAACTCGGGTGGTGGGGCACAGGGCCAGTGCGCTCACCACTGACATTGACACGACGTTTGGCAGTGCTATGATGATGTGTGGTAGTGCTATGATGATGTTTGGCAGTGCTATGGTGATGATTGGCAGTGCTATGATGATGATTGGCAGTGCTATGATGTTTGCCAGTGCTATGATGATGTTTAGCAGTGCTATGATGTTTGGTAGTGCTGTGATGATGATTGGTAGTGCTATGATGATGATTGGTAGTGCTATGATGATGATTGGTAGTGCTATGATGATGATTGGTAGTGCTATGATGATGATTGGTAGTGCTATGATGATGATTGGTAGTGCTATGATGTTTGGCAGTGCTATGATGATGTTTGGTAGTGCTATGATGATGTTTGGTAGTGC
>CM025641.2:8729709-8751327 GCA_014621495.2 Entosphenus tridentatus | reverse complement strand
TTTGGTAGTGCTATGATGATGTTTGGTAGTGCTATGATGATGTTTGGCAGTGCTATGATGATGTTTGGTAGTGCTATGATGATGTTTGGCAGTGCTATGATGATGATTGGCAGTGCTATGATGATGTTTAGCAGTGCTATGATATTTGGTAGTGCTGTGATGATGATTGGTAGTGCTATGATGTTTGGTAGTGCTATAATGATGTTTGCTGAGACACCTCAGGCCCAATGAGCTGTAGGTGGGTCAGTCCCGCTTGAATCTCGTGATATGCTGCTGAATGTGTCTCACGTGTCGCCTCGTGGTGGTGGTGGTGGTTGTTGTGGTGGTTGTTTCACACGAGGGTGGTTGTTGTGGTGGTGGTTGTTGTGGTGGTTGTTGTGGTGGTTGTTGTGGTGGTTGTTTCACGTGAGGGTGGTAGTTGTGGTTGTTCCACACGAGGGTGGTAGTTGTTGTGGTTGTTTCACATGAGGGTGGTTCTTGTTGTGGTGGTTGTTGTGGTGGTTGTTTGACACGAGGGTGATTGTTGTGGTGGTTGTTGCACATTATTAGGGTGGTTGATCTCTTGCTGCAAGCCATGGACGACTGCCTCCGGGAGCAAACGCAGCTGGAGCAAGAGATAGATGCTTACAGGCAGATCCTGCAGCCACGGTGAGAACACACCAGGGCTCATCCTGTTTGAAGAAGAGAATCGCACACCAGAGGTCGCAAACGGGTTTTGATTCCTTACCCGTACCCGGCCGCACCAGGGTCGCAAATGGGTACCCGTACCTGTACCCGGCCGGGTACGGGTACCCGTACTCTACCCGTACCCTACCCGTACCCTACCCGAAATGAGTGACAAACGGCTACTCACCAGTGACTCACGGCCTACCCGTACCCATACCCGGCCGCACCAGGGTCGCAACAGGTACCCGTACCCATACCCGGCCGGGTATCGGGTAGGGTACGGGTATCGGGTACCCGATTGCGACCTCTGTCGCACACACACCATACTTCACCAAAATATGTCACGCTTGCCCCGATAACCGGGCGTAAAATGGTACTTTTACAGTTTCGTTCATTGAGTTTGCATGTCTACGGCACAAACATGCCACCAGCATTGCAAAGCTCCATTCCATGTCACATCTCGTGTCAACTCTTCCATTGCTCTCAGAGGTAGTCCATCCCGGTGCTTCTCAACCTGTTTCACTTCACGGCACTCGCTTTGGAGCTCGCTCGATCTTCACGGTACAGCCAACCAAAACGTCCCGACTGTGGGCCCGGGTGGGTGGCCAGGGATGAGGGCTGACGCCGTGACCAATGGAGAGGGGAGGGCGGGAGGTGGGGGCTGGACAGGCCACTGAACGGCATGGAGGGATGCGTCTGACCGAGCTTACCAACAGTGACATTCTTTGCTATAATTCTGAAAACAGCACGGCACACCAGTTTGCGAAGCTCTGGTCTGGCCGAGGGGACACCCATTGGTAATCGGCACCTATTAGCACAGTTGGCTGTGAAAGAGGTTTAACATACACACAAGGTGCACACAATATTCGTCCTGCAATTGGATATAATCTCCGAGTACAACAGTTTTGTTTTTCACTTGTGTTTGCAAGCTACCAACATAACACTGGCCATTTTATGGGGGAGATTATTGCTCATTTAAGCGTGGAACTGTATGAGAATGTGTACAAAAGGAAAGTTGTCGATGTAAATTTGTGAATACTGATATGTTTCCGATTACCATGCTTGGCTACGTACCATGCGAAATAATTTCGATTTAAAGCTTTGGTGACTGCAGGGATTAATATTCTTGGTTCTTTCGGTAAAATCACGTAGAAGGGAAATAATAAAATAATAAAAAGAAAACAATAAAATTCTCACAACGTTTCGATTGCAACACAAGCAATCATCATCAGGTGTGATAACCACAGCAAGAAGAAGTTCAACATGCATAGGTACATGCGTAGTGCAAGTACTGAATTAAAACGAAGTTCACAATGGCTGTGCTCTTATGCAACCATAACCACTGAATGTCACTGTACCGCTTCCTGTTTAGAGAAGACTAATTGCTTTGATACAGCTATTAATGGTGTTCTCGTGTATTAATTTAATTGTAGGGAAAATGTGACTGAGGAATGTGAACCTACACGCATCTCTGCGGGGGGAGACGCGGAAGAAGCAGGTAAAATGCAGTTTTTCTACATCCACTTCAAATTGAATCATTTGACCTTTTCAATCCGGGAGGCAGGATTTCTTAAAATGCGGTCAATTAGT
The DNA here is from genome assembly GCA_014621495.2 of Entosphenus tridentatus. Lineage (NCBI taxonomy): Eukaryota > Metazoa > Chordata > Hyperoartia > Petromyzontiformes > Petromyzontidae > Entosphenus > Entosphenus tridentatus. Next base: position 8,749,071 of record CM025641.2, on the reverse strand, counting down.
TATCTTGAGTGTTCCATTTTCGTCGAGGGGGTTGTAAGGGAGGGCGAAACTACTTCTATAAAAAGAGAATATATTTGATTCACGCTGTGCAAAACAGTAATACCTCGGTGTACGAATCTGGGAACGTAAAGATGTCAGCCATGGAGGGCCCCTTAGCCCCCCTATTTTATCAAAAACAATGTATCATGCAAAGCAATTCAACAGAGTTAAATGTTTACTGCAGCACCCATGCGTGCGCTCTGTAAACACGACCGAGTGGAGTTTGTTTACCGTACATTATCAGCAGTCAATCAATGAAGGAAGAGCTTCTCCCTTTCCAGCCTGCCATTGCTTGAGCTCCTTGTATTGGTAAAATTTTGGATCGTGTTTTTGTTGTTGTTGCAGTGATAGTTGTGATCTTATTACCACCATGAAGTCATCCAAACAACCACTGAGTGCAGGTGGCTCTTACTGGGAAAATCGTGCAATGCAAATCCATTTCTCTGGAAACGGAAAATGCCGAGCGTAAGGAGGGTAGAGGCGGGAGAGGTGAATAGTGAAGTGGCGCTTCCGTTTGGGTTGGCGTTGTCCACCCTGCAGACCAGTTTAAACCAAGCAGACAAAGTGAAGGCCACTGTGCAGCGATGTTTTGCTATTGTTGCTCCCCCCTTCACTGAAGTCCTGGAACGCTTCCCTATGCCTCCTATGCAATATGCACCTCTGGTAACGACGTTTCTGATAACGAAGTGACATCATGGAACGCATCTACTTTGTTAACCGAGGTATAGCTGTAGTTAGTTCCTCAACCAATTTGCCTCTGTGTAGAATATGTGGTGTTCCAAAAAATGTTACCACTCATAAAAAAAATGTTGCTGTGAAGAAGGGACATTATCCAGAATGTTGCACATAACACGTTTTGCTTTTAAAGCTGCAGAATTCTTAACGAATGTGTTGGGGGTTTTTGTTTGTTATTTTTGCTTTTGCCACCACTGCCAACAATTATCACCTGCACTTAATTTGAAATAGGAACGCGGTGGTAACGTCCATCAGAGGGCGCCAAAATACCTTGGTGGTTTTGTCCTCGACTACCTGTTAAGCCGTAGCTGTCACTCAACCTGAGTGGGTAGTCTTGGTAATATGCAGACACTTTGGTAGAAATAGCATAAAACACCCAGTTGCTGCTGCCATATTAAACAAAACAACGTTTTCTATTTTATTAACCATCAAACTAAACTTTTTATTTTACCAGGTAAGGCCCACTGAACTATGTGGCTCTTTTTCATAAGTGACCTGGCCACAAATTATAGCTCTACGAAGTGGCTTATCACGTGGACATTGATAGTAGCCAAATACTCTGAATGCATGTTTTTTTAATGGGGAGGGAAAAACCGGAGGGCACGGAGAATAATCTACGCAGCCATTGGGAGAGAGACCACGTGAACTCCAAATTTACAGGCGTCAGGGTCAACATCAAACCCACGACCTCCTGTATTGCAGGCGAGGTAGTTCACATCTCACTACTATGGCGCTCTAGGGAACAATTCGATACCAGTGGAAGCAGGGTGCTATTTACCTGTTATGCTGACCTGAGAGCTCCACATTGAGCCATCAATTTTCTCACGCGAAGATTTCGCAGTGAAACGAGAGAGAATTTTAACAGATAAAGCGATATTCTTTGGGTCTTTCGGTAAAGTCACGTAGATAGGTTCAAAGAAAATAACAAAAAAAGCTACGACGTTTCGATCGCAACACAAGCGTTCGTCATCAGGAAAAGGGATGACGACCGCTATTGTTGCGATCGAAACGTCGTAGTTTTTTTGAATATCATCCGCGAAATTTGCTAGTCACGAGCATCTCCGTAACGTATTTCTTATTGCGAATAATGAAGGAATACAGGCAGTCCCTGGGTTACGGAAGACTCAACTTACGGAAATCCGACTCTAAGAAAGTGCTCCCATAAATCATGTAACAAAACATTTAAATCCTGTATGCGTAACTGTTTGCATTGGTTACATGAGCGCAAATAGTGCAGCGCCGTAAAGTCGCAGATGAATACAGCGGAGCGAGGCGTAAGGCGGGACTGCATATTCCCCAAGGTGATGGTGTCTTGTATAGAACGGAGTCATGCTGTTACATTGTTACCGTGAGTCTACTATGCCCGCCACATCGTCTCTTTTCCTTTTGTAGAATGACATAATTGTTTGTTTTCTATACTTCGTGGTGTTCATAAACAATTGGACACAGTACAGTATATGTTCCATTAGTTTACTTATGGGTAGTGTCTAGGTTAGATATTCGATCAAATGAAAGAATCATAGGAAGTGCAGAGCGTATGTACAGCGATACGGTACAGGAGGCAATAGAAAACGGACGACAGCGTGAGATGCAGTACTGAGAGAAAACGGTAGGGGAGGCACAACTCTTTCTGGCTATGGGATTCTTTTATCGTTGATTTTGGGGTGGAATTGTTCAGTTTCTGACGTACGGAAAATTCGGGTTACGGATATTTCTCAGGAACCTAACCCTTCCGTAGCCCGGGGACTGCCTGTACTGTTGTAGTGAATCAATGTATTTTTACATTCCCTAATTCATTCACGACGTTATAGTGAAACAATGTGAATAGGAGCAACATAGAGGGCTTAGTATATATAATTATATTATGGCAGTGGTTCTTAACCTTTACTGCCGCCTTGCACCCATTTGGTTCTCAATCGTTAAGAAAATTACAATGTTAATAAATAGATAGTTTTGATGAAACAAAGTAGTTGTACTTACGTGCCCATGCTTAATTTGTATTTCGATAATTTACCTTCTAAAAGAAATGTGCATGTCTTAGCCCCCAGAAAGGGCATCTCGCACCCCTAGGGGGCGTGTACACTCCAGGTTAAGAACCGCTTTATTATGGCATTTAAAAAGTCAAAGTTTGTTTATGCTCATCTGTGGGGAAATTTGGCCTATTTGACGATCACCTGATCCTTTCAGTGTAGTTTGCTATGAAATAAACTTGTTTTCCGATGTCACCCTGATGTCAACCCAGCCAAACCTCGTGCTCAAGAGATGGAGGATTTGGAGCTGCTCAACAAAGCTTTGGCAAAGGCCCTGAAGGTCCGAGAGTCTGGCAAAAACTTCCTCAAGGAGCTGGACAGTGCTGGCAGCGTCGGCACAAACGACCAAGCCCCACAAGTCGACGGCTTTTCCGTGCAGGACAAACGGGGCCCTGCACCACCCAGGAAACATCAAGCTGTGAAAGAGAAAAGCCAAACGAGAGGCCCTCCCACAATGGCCGCCGCTGTCACGTCGAGGGCGACCCCCGCCACGAAGGCTGCGCCCAGAGCCTCGTCTCTCTCCCGCAGGCGGGTGGGCTCCTGCGGTGACGAGCGGCCTCCGTCTACGCAAGCTGCCCGAGCCAGGACTTCCAGCGCTTCGCGAGCACCTGCGGTGGACAGGAGGGTTCCAAAGGCGGCTGCAGTCGACAAGCAGGGCAAGCGATCCAGCGCACCGGGCGGTCAGAAATCTGCAGCGGCAGCAGTGACAGCAGCAGCAACAGCGACAGCAGCGGCAGCAGCGGCAGCAGCGGCAGCAGCGGCATCACGTGTCTCAAACGCGAAGGGCCTGCGCTTTTCTACAGCTCGCACCGCGGAGGTGAGCGGCGTGTCTTAATCTGGGCTTTCTCTTGATGCTGATCTCCCGGTGGAGCTGTGTGTGTGTGTCTATATATATTTGTGGGGCCTTACCATCAGCCCCACCAAAACTAAGCACCTTCCTGGGCATTTTCTACCATCGGACACTCCACCCCCACAACTCCCAATTGGTGATGGGGCAGTTGTGGAGAGAGTATAGAGTTTCCCATACCTGGGCAGTGTGCTCATGAGTGGCTCCAGTTTGACAGCAGAGGTCTCCGAATCAGTCGAGCGGCATTATCTTTTCATCGGTTGCGTAACACTGTGTGGAAGCTTGCCTGGTCTGTCACTCCACACGAAGCTTCAGGTCTTCTCGGCCACAGTCATGCCCTCCCTTCTCTCCTAATGGAACATTTTTGCCGGTTAGAACATTTAGGCTTGCTTGCCTGCGATCCATCCTGGGTTTAACCGGGCTGAATTGTGTGAGGAGCTCACAAATCCTTGAAAGATCTGGACAAAGTTCCATCGGCGAACTCCTCTGGCAGGCAAGGCTGCGTTGGCTGGGTCATGTAGCCCACATGCCCAGCCACCGCATGCCTAAACAGCTTTTGTTCAGCTGGATCGAGGGGGCTAAACGGGCACGGCACGGGCTGGAGAAGAGATGGAGTGACGTGGTACAGGAGGACGTGGAGCTGAGTGGACTTGCCGATGACTGGTACCAGCGGTGTCAAGATCGACCTCTGTGGAGGAGGCTCGTGAAGGACGCTACTGGGCAGTTGGAGGCAGTCGCCCTCCAACAACAACGGAGGACGGAGGAGCGACGCTCACAACAACGAGCAGAGCACTGGGTGGCTAAAGCATAGCAAGTTGGCACAGAGGTGGAGCATCAGGCACTCATCTCAGTCGACCCCTGGCACCTGGGTCTGCCCCATAACCTCCCTTCACGTGGCCTCACCGTGCACATAGCCTGGCACAAGCACCGTGGTGATGTCACCGCCACTTCGTGGCGAATGGCGGTTATATAATTGTGTAGGCACTTTTCTCCAGGCTAGTGTCATATTCCTTACCTTTTTGATGACACCTGTGCCGCTTATGAAGGCTGTTCTATTCTTGCAAACGATGGCAGCAATGTGTTCAGGAGCGTAAATGCCAATGTCGAGGTCTGCCAGCCATGAGAGAGAGGGTTTCAGGAGAGAGTTTTTTGTAATACAGTTGATCATCGATTATCCGGCTTCCAACATTATCCGACCGTTGCAGGCCAATCCGGAGAAACCGGCAAAACCGCTCCAAAGACTGTACCAGTACAGGGATATGCACTGTGTGTGTGACGAAAAAAAGTAGCTATGCTTGATTTGTGTTAAATATATTAAATAGAGTATATTATACACTACACACAACTTAAACAATGAAAATACTCCACGTTTATACATAACCCCATGCAGAGTCTTCGAGACTGGAGTGTTAAGTCCTGTTGAGTAAATACAGTAACTTTTTCAATTCTAGATTTGAAGCTTTCGTGACTGCAAGGATTCATACTCTTTTTTTTTTCCGGTAAAGTCACGTGGGTAATTTAATTTAGTTGTTTTCATTTATTTTATTTTATTTTTTACCTACGTGACTTTACCTAAAAAACCAAAGAGTATAACTTTTTAAAGTAGGTTAAGTTATTATTGTCTATTTGTATGTTTATTTATGCCAATTTCACATAGTAAACCAATTGAAAACACAAAAAAATATATATGACAACTAAAAAACAATGTTATACAAGAATGTGCAAAAATATCCTTTTTTTTAATGTGTGATTATCCGGCGTTTTATAAATTCCGACGCCCTGTCCCCCCCGAAGTTGCCGGATAATCAGTGATCTCCTGCATTGCCATTCCTCTATTGGAGGATGACAGTGGTTTACTAGATGGTGCATAATTTGAGGTGCATTGTGGCCATGCAAGCCAAACTTATGGATCATCTAGTAAACCGCTGTAGGCTGTCGTGTGCATGTAAGAAAAGCAGTGTATGTATGTGGGTGAGAGCGGAGTGGAGAGCATTGATTTTCCAAAAATACAATTACGGTATATTTCATATTTAACTGGAAAAAGCTAAAATATTTAGTTTCTTAGAGAATGAACATTGCAGAGTACAGTCTGTTCTATAACGTGGCAATTGCATTCCTGAAGAACACCGCGTTATGGGAAAATTGTGTTATGATAAATAATATATAAAAGAGGGTAAAGCACAGTCCGCGATAACACGTGAGATTCGTATGCAGGCTGAACAAAGAATGAGGCGTCTGGGTAGCATCTCTAAGCATCCAGCAGCATCCCAATGCCGCGTGTGATACTATGTCGAGGCAGCCGTACAACTGCTTATTCCTACTAGCGCGACATAGTTCTGTTTACTCAATCGCGTTATATCCAATTCGTATCCACGGTATAAAAATGTGTTCCCGAATACATCATTCTTCACCGATGTTAGCCATGGCCAGGAATCAAACACGGGTGATCACGTTCATAGCGATTTGCACTAACAACTGCACCACCACTTTAATTCTACACCCCTTAATTTAATATTGTTTTTTACATCAGCTAAATAACAACAAGCACCACTATTAATATGTTACTTTTGTGTAAATGTAACGATTTGTTCCGGTTTGTACACCGTTCTAGCATTTGTTTGATGATTGCTCCCCACGACCGTCGCGTGCACTGGAGGTTATTAATCTGACCCCATTCCCGGGTGATGAAGCGGGATAGAATTGACATGGAGTGACCCTGTGTTCCGTTATTTTCCGCAAACACAAAGCCGCCTGTGTTCTAACATAAAACATGTTCGCAGGCATATTTTTTGTTTTGGTCGCACATGCACTCATTCAAAGGCACTTAACTATCAAAGACAAGTCAGCATGACGCAGCTGCATTTTCTTTTTTAATCTCAACGTGGAACATTTTCTTTGGAGTTACAATTTCTGCGGCCGTACCCGCGGGCGACGGCGAGCGACTTAACAATGTGAGGCGAACTGTTTGGCGTAGAGGATAACAATCGTGCGCTTTGTAGGCGGCGGTGACGTTAAAGGCGCGCTTGTTTGTAATGCTCAGATGGGTGCGGCCTTCCCGGAGGATGAGCCCACCGGGGCCGGATCGGCGGCCGTGCTGGACGGCCGACCGGCGTGCTCGCGGGAGGCGGATGAGTTCGCCGCACGACACAAAGGGTAGTCTCGCGCGAACCAGCTTGCGGCCGTCGTCTGCCCAACTGGAACGTGGGAACTGATTTGATGTCGGGATTATTTGACTGGCGGCGGCGTCTTACCCCCAACAGTGTAATCGTTTCAACGTAAACATGCGTTGCTCCCCCCCACCGCCGGCCGGCTGGCCGTGCGGTTTTCGTTTGGCGAAACGTTCTCCTCTTGCGCTAGCGGGTCACGCAGCGCACCGCACTTTGCTCTGTGGTGCTGCGGCAGAGCGAGATGGGATTTGTTGCTGTGTAATGATGTGGTTTCATCTGCACGTGATTTAGTTAATTGTCGTGATTCAGGGTCATAGTATTGACTCGAATCGATAATTTTTTGTGTCATTTGCCCTATTTACGAATATCATTCCATGAATCAGTCTTTTTCGTATAATTTTTTATTTGATCCGGCAATACACCGCCACGCTTGACATTCTGTGTGTTAGTGGCATTGCGGTTATTGAAACAAATTTTTTAAGTGTGCCTGTGAAATGTATCTGTCGAAGTTTGGATTCATATGAAGAAGCTTGTGCAGTAGTTAACTCTGCTCGGATCAAGGTCAGGGTGTTTATATTGCACAATCATCGGCAACACATATTTTTACGGTGATTATGCTGCTCATGCGCAAAGTGTCCTGGAAATGAACTCTGTTGTGTTTTTTATTGTGGCAGCTCAAACCTGGAATTTCCTGAAAAGTGGAAGAGACAGCAGGCCAAAAACCACCGGTAAGAGCCTTCTGCCACGTGTTTCTCAAATCTCTTTCATTGGCCAGTGATTCATGTATTCCAAGTGCATTTGTCCCAGAATAAAATGTATTTTTTTTTTATAAAACTGGCAAAACTGGCATTTGAGTAATTAATAGAGGAAAGATTTCACCTTACCACTTTGTGTGATGACAGGATTTTGTAAAGTGCACTTAATTGTAGTGCAGCAATACTGCTCAAGTGGTGAAGTTAATCGGTACCGGAAGTTCCAAAAGGGCACCACGGTTTGCCATAAAGGGCGCCACAGTGGCGAGATGTTAACTACCTAGCCTGGCATGCGGGACATCGTGGGATCGATCCCGACCCTGACGCCCGTATATTCGGTGTTCTCCCTGAGGTCACGTGGATTTTTGTCCGGGTCCTCCAGTTTTTCCCTCCACATTTAGAATCAACATCACGCGTTTAGAGTTTTTGGCCGCTATAAATGTCCACATGATAAGCCACTTGGTTGAGCTATCATTTGTGGCCAAGTTGCTTCGGAAATAGAGATATATAGCTCCAGTGGGCCTTACCTGGTAAAATACGATTTAGCTTAAATAGTTTAAATAGTAATGAAGAGTAATGATATCATCTTGTGTATCCATGCCACTATGTTGAACTTCTTTCGCACCGCGTGGCACATGATGTGGAACGTGGTAGGCACACTCATTTTATGCGTCTCATTTCCCCGATTCGCTAGAACGTGAGATTTTGTGAATGAATTGGCCAACTTTGCTGTGTGAGTGAATCCATGCTCACAGTGTGCATGATGATCGTACCGACCTCACAGTGTGCATGATGATCGTACCGAACCCACGGTGTGCGTTATGACCCGTACTGAGCCCACATTGGCAGCTCCACCCCCCAAAACTATTGATTTTGAGGAAGCATCCTGCAAACTGCCGTTTTTATCCATTTGTGCCGCCCAGACGTAATATAACAAATCCCAAATGGTATTTTGATTTATAAAATAGCATCTGTGGCTATTGATCTAAATCCACAGTGTAATCAATTTTGTTGGTGACGAGGCTGGTCGGGAGCGGGGCTCTCTGGCGGTGATGCAAGGTCACAGTTTGGTCTGTGCATGCCAATGCTCTCCATAACGGCGATTGTTTTGGCAGTGTGCTTGCTGGCTGCGGTGCAACGCCGATTTTGAGGAGTGTTTTTGGAAAGAGCGTTGCACAAACAATTTAATTATTTTTTATGTTGCGCTGCATGTGAAGCTTCAAATGCAAAACGTCACAAAAACTTTCCTTAAGATGTGAACTATCGGAATTATATCAACTCAAAGTCATTAATCACACCCTTGTGGGTGGAATCAAGCAGATAATACTTCATCTAAATATAGAGCGTTTAATTCACTCTATCAAACTGGATTGGTTTAAAGGCACCTTTCACCAAACCAAGGACCCTGCACAGAAATTATTTATCCTCCGTTAAAACTTTAAAACCATGCAATTACAGTCATAACTAGGTTAATCTGCAGCCGTATAATTTCATTTAGTTTTCATCTTTATTGCCAGGCTGAACAGGTATGTTTTACATTTGTTTACATATTAAACTCCTGTTTTATATTTTTATTGGAAATGCAGACACTTGCTGAGAAATTATAATGTAAACAATGAACAACACAGGTACATTGGATCCCAATATTGTAGAGTTGCCAAAAGCGCCATGCCTATTTGTATCATCAGCTGTTGCTCACTAAAGATGTAACGCTTGAAAGCCACGATACACGATAGTCATTCTAGGGCAATTCTTTCCAGCGGTTGTCAACAATATTTTACCGCACCTTTTTCTGTTGAAAAAAAAGTAGTGGCTGAATATCTGAACAAATGTAATAGCTGCAACTGGCATGGAAACGTCCAATCAGATCAGAGGGCTGCATCGTCACCCCAGGATTGTGTGCTCCGTAGACCAACCATTGTACATGAAACACATATAAACAAACTCTGTTTTCATTGGCTAGACAGAGGCTTTGCCATGAAATTTCCCGAGCGCATCATGGCTGGTCATTTTTGCCGGTCGAACGGCCATCACTCGTAGCTGCCACTGCAAGGCCTCTTGTGAGTGCGATGTGCAGGGCTTAAATACATCTCTGTTGTGTTTGTGTTGTTCCCAGCCTGTGGCAGAAGGTGGGCCTACTGCTGGACAGCTGCACGCCAGAGGAGGAGGCGTACGCCCTGAAGTTGCGGTCGACTGTATCCTTAAGAAGTGGTGCGATGCTGGCAAGCACACAGAGCCAAAGGACTCTGGGCTGGAACAAAGAGGTCCGTGTGAAGCACCGTCTGGATAGGGTCACGCGATGGTTTTTGTGTCTCTCTTACTGATGGTGGCGCAGTTACCACTGCACCGTGCAGTGGCAGTGTGGGAGTGGAGTTCATAGTCCCAACAGAAACAGAATCTTTATGTAGACTGGAGGAATCTGATGAACTATGAAACTCTTTTTTTCACAGATGTCCAGTAGTGATGATTCTGCAGCATTGAGTGAGTTCTGTATACATTTTATGTGCATGGCTTTAGTTTGACCGTACTGGGGCATTGTACTCCGAGTTAAGTAACACGAAGGGACTGTGGTTGCTCTTTAGTGTTTTGGGGTCCGCTTACTAAAACTTTTGAAACTAAACAATTTCTTACTTTACGAGGTAAGGCCCACTGAGCTATATAGCTATTTTTGCAGAAACGACCTGGGCACAAATGATAGCTCAACCATGTGGCTTATCATGTGGATCTAATAACGGAGCCCTCGTTGTGCAAACGGTGCGTTGACAAGTTGAGCCAGCCGGGCCTGCCTAGCCGCTGTTTTGGGGAAAGGAAGTTTGCCCCCCCGTCCCCCCCCCCCGTTGCAAGCGCACGCTTTTGGACTGGGTGTGGAACCTGGCAAGCGGCAAGGAAGAGATGTTCCACGCAAGGTCTCCCCAGGACAAATAAATGTTAGTGATGGGGAGAGCCTGCTGTGCCTGCTTCCACGTCCTGGCACGGCGAGCAGACACGGGAGCGCGTCCGATGCAAATCCACTCGCATCGCCGAGGAGTACAAATAAGCTTTAGCCGACAGTGCTTTCTTTTACCCAAGGCCAAAATTAACACAGCTGCCCATTTGGTTTATTTTTCGTTCTCACCTACCATGACACACCCCTGGGAATATGCGTCAAAGTGATTGTCAAGGTTTGGGAAACTGCGTCTTTTTCCGTGAGAGACCGAGCAACGTTCCTGTCAGAAGGTGCCCTCTGCTGGATCGATCCGGCCGCACTTTTTCTTGCAAAAGGAATGCCTTGATCTGCTGTCAGTGCCCTGAAGAATCAAAACGCGATCGCTCGTTTATTTCCATCGCATAAAAAACTATTAAAAAAGTTCTTTATTTTACCAAGTAAGTCCCACTGAGCTATATCGCTCTTTTTTCAGAAGCGACCTGGTCACAAATGATAGCTCACCAAAGTGGCTTATCATGTGTGGATTTATAGCAGCCAAATACTCGAAATGCATGCTTATAAATGTGGAGGGAAAAACTGGAGGACTCTGAGAAAAGTCCACACGACCACGGGGAGAATATGCAAACTCCAAATATACAGGCTTTAGGGTCGGGATCAAACCCACGACCTCCTGTATACCAGGTGAGGTAGTTAACATCTCGCCACCGTGACATATTTGGATGACATACAACAGCGCGTGTATTTGCAGTTGCTGAAGACCAAATTACCCGCAGTGTGCCAGGTCTGAGAAACTGCCGGTTAGCACTGCGTAGAGTGCTGGCACGGTTGGCCACCATTTACAAACATGGGGATTGTGGGACTACCTGGTAGGCAGTAAAGGGAAATGCAGAACACAAACTATTGTCCTGTGTACTTCTATGCCTCTGCCATGAATGCTTTACGCACGTCCGACAGCGAGGCATTGCACACGTGCGTGCAGCATCTGCAAAGACAACGTATACCTCGTTGATCTCGTCAAGGGGCATAAACCATCACGCGAACTCCAGTCATCCTCAGAGCGGTGGCTTTTGGCTAGCTGTCGAACAAAGTCAGTCACCGCATCGCGCGCTTTCAAATATGCTTATGCGGCCGTCTGGAACGCTCTTCCCTCCGATATTAGAAAGCCACTGGAGCTATGCACTTTTAAATCTAGATTGAAAGCTCATTTATTTCGAACTGATTTTTAGTGATTAGTTGTCCTTCCGCCGCACCTCCGATTAGCACAGTTGGCTACGTACGGTGTGAAAGTAGTTCAGCATGCATACATATCAACCCTCACTGTTCCAGCTTGCTAAAGCATGGTCAAACAATCGTCATGACTCGCCCTCATTCGGCAGTGGATTTTAACAAAGGGCTCTCTGCATGACCATTGTTTAGAATCCTAGATTGCCGTTTGAGTTGATCTAGTCCTCGTAGGGAGCGGAGGCTCGAGCTGAGTTGGTAAGGAATTAGTCTTGTGCTTGACACCAAATTCCCCTTGAACTCCGAGCCACATGCCATTCGAGAGAGCTAATCCACTTACTGAGCAAGGCTGATTTGTGCTGTGGATTAGTGTCCATGGGAAACCAATTCCAACACCATAAGGGAAAGATTGTTCTGGTTGCGATGGATTGGTGAGTGTTAAGAGTGTTTTTATTTATTTCATTTTAAAATTGACTTTCAATGCACGTGTGCCCGTATTCAACTTGCAGTGCATTGGTTTATTTTTTAAGGCTTGTGGCAATATTCCATTTATCTGTAAGCGTATAACTGCAATTATCTGTTGAAATATGGGATTAATCTACTCGCTATTGCTTTGATCAAAGTAAAGAAAAATATGAGCATACAATTTGTGAGTGTGGATCGATGACATCATCATTCACCATCAGCGTATCACAACAGGCGTTGACTGGCAAGTTTTCCTGCTTTTAGATTCTGATTATCGTTTTGTTCATTGCTTTCATTGGCTTAAAATGATTACAATTTTCGCACTATATTAATGTTATCAAAAAAGTTAGGTAGACACTACGTCCCCTTTGTAGTTCTCTCCCCATAAATAAAAGTATTTCTTACACAACCCATAAGCCCTACGGCTTTCTGGGAGTACATCAATTCAGCAGCATTGGACTGGATTCGACATACAATGTCTCATCAGCAGCCAGGCTTATTGGAATGAATGCAGGCGACCTGCCAGATGTTATAGAGAAGGTCCCGCTCTTGAAGATATGGGTCCTAGTTTGACACAATTATGTATTTCATAATTGTATAATAATCTCCAGCGAAACATAACATACAAAGTTGTCAATTTTGCTCACTTATCAACATTTGCCCTTGGGACACATTGATTCGATTGGCTGTGTCGGGCGGCTAAGGGTTATAAAAAAACGATACCTACCGCAATCTAACCCAAATAAATTAATTACGAACCTGACCGTTTATCATTGTCATCACTCCTTGCGTGTTATCGCGCCTCGCACGAGTAAACCAAGGCCCGGAACACCTTCGGCGTGTGAACCCACTCCCATGTGTGTGTGCGGGGGTGTGTGCGTGCGCGCACTCGCCTGTATCCGACCGGTGTGTTTGCCCTTGACCGAGGCACAGTTTCTCGACGGTGGGGTGGCCACGTTGAGCCGCCACGATGTGGCACAGCGGCTTGAGGAAGTGGACCTTGTCACGAGCAGCATGGATCACCTGCTGTGGAAGGAGATGGAAGGCCGTGCTGTGGACGGTGAGTAGCTGACAAATACCCCACTTGCAGACACTGTGTATGTATGTTGAAAGTCTTTCGTACCGTCCAGCCAACCATGCCAATCAGATGCGGCACTGCTTTCTATCTGTGTAGCTTTAGACAACCTTGCTCTCCATCATATAGAGTTTATTACGATACGATTAAATGCACGCTCCTTAAATGTGTGACCAATTTATTTAGAAATGTGAACACATTTAACAAATTTAATCGGGAAATTATTTTGCTTTGCAGTGCCTAGTTCAGTTGCAATCAAGCACACACCGTTACCCCCTTTATACCTCGTGGCCCAGGGTTTGTGTAATTGGACTTATTGTGATCTTATTGTACACACAGAATTCTATTGCTTTCTTACCAGCTCTGCAAAGTGGGCAAGACGTAATGTCCTTGCGCGCAATAATAATTTCAAACAAACCACGACCCGTGTGCTGGCACCTTGCGCTCAAGAGTTTTGTATAAAAGCGATCGCACGAAGCGTTTAAATTTTACAAGGTTGTTTTAAAATTGCTTTCATAAAATACCGCCAGTTTGGCAATTTTCTCTTTAGAGTGTTCTTGGTTTCATATCAAAAACATTTGTCGAAGGGGAAAAACTAATTACGGCAAAAAACATTTGCGAAGAGCGCGCAGATTTTCTCCCCGTTGCCCCTTTTGTTAGCTGTAATCGCTCCGGGTGACTCGCGCGCCCTGCTCCTGCTCGTTTGCACGCCGCTTAACCTGTCCCAGCGCCGGTCTCTCACTACGGAAAGCAATGAAAGGTGACTCCCGCTATCCACTTAATTACGTCCCCCTCCCGGGCAAGTTTGGCAGGACAAATTGCCCCGACTACAAGCGACTTGTACAAATTCCGGTGGGGAAAAAATATTTGAAAAAACTTTGCAGAACCGCGTGCATAAGGGGCAGCACCCGCCGCCGCCGTTCCACCGCGCATCACAACGATGCCTCCCAGACGACCAGTGGTTCTAACTGCTGCTATTATCTAGTAATGCGCCCGGATGGGCAGAAGGCAAGAGCTGGGACGACAGGCCGGTGTTCGCACGCACACACGGCACCTTTGCGCTCACTCGCGTGCGTGCGTACGTAAGTGAATGCCGGCGATGTCCTGGTTGGTTTGCAGCCAGGATGTTATGCAAGTGAATGTGCACGTGTTCAAACATTAAAGCTGCAGAGGCGAACTCTGACCTGGGAAGGTCATCGCTAATGTTAAACGTCTACGTAAAGAGCATTGTTGCACGCCCTTCACACGCCGTCACGAATTCCCACTACTGCAGTTTTTTTTTCTAATTTTATAGGGCTCACAAAGCTCGGCCTTGCACTCAACTGCAGTTTACAAGTACGACGTAAAATCATTAGCGAATCTGGCAGGCTGCCATTCCAGCCAGTGTCCCCGCATCCCTCCCTCCCTCCCTTGCTCCCCACCCAACCTCCTCCAACAGGGTGTTGTCTTTGGCCCCTTGTGAGCGCCACCGCTTTCCCATGCTTGAGTGGCAGTGAACGGGGACACGGCAAAGGGGTGGGGGAGAACAGGAGCGCAGCTGCTTCACACACACCTCATTTTCCAGCGCTCGCCATCGCACCGTGCCCCCCCCCCACCCCGCCTGGCCCCCTTCCAGACACGCACGGCCGCGCGCTTGACGTGATCTCCGCGCTCCCAAGACCGTCTCGTTCTCCCCTTGTCCTATTCCTATAGGTTGTGCAGTCTCATCATTGTCGGTTTCTATCGTCGGTTTATGTGCTGAAGTTTATACTGTGGAGGCTTGGAATCTACAAAGTTATCTTTAGTAATATTGACAATGGGCGATTATTACTGATAGAGCGTTAACCCGTTATGAAGTTGGTCCCTGAGAGGGATTCTAATGGCAGCCATCGTTTGCAGTCCCGTTAATGCTGGCGTTACATAATCTAACAATATCGCAATAAATCCATGGTTTGTGGTGAATTGCCATTATATTTTCAACTCGGCTGCTGATAGATTAGGTGTGTGCACGTGTAGTGTTGTTTGCACAGCAGATATACAGTAGCTGTGCTTGAGAAAAGATGAGTCCTTGATTTTCAATGTATTTTTGGGATCATGGGGAAAGCAATCGGTAATGTGCATCAGTCCCTCTTCTCGCTTCCTATATGAAGTGAATTGGGCTCATCGGGATCTCAATAGATGCTTGTTTCTTCTCCAGAAACTTCTCTGAACCTTCATAAAAGATATAACTGGCAAATACATGACACAATGGGTGTCACATGATCAGCCACATTTTCCCACCGCACCTTGTGTTGTTTGGACACGATTTAGATTTTTTCCAATACTTCCCATTCTATTGCGACTTTTAATTTCCCCCTGTTGTAAGTGAAGACGTCTTTTCAAGTTGAATTCATAAGGAATGAACAAAGGCAATTGCAGCTCATTCGACGGATGCCTGATCGCCATCGCTCCACGGATGAGCTGTGTTGTGCGCGTTAGTTCAATTTACTGTGACAGCGCAGTAAGTTTTGTCCGTTGATCTGCGGTCCGCTGGATTTGGTGGCGATGCCACGGCCCTGGAGGCAGCAGCTAGGAGGCGGCCGTTGGTTGACGTTGCAGAAATGGAGGCGTCGTGCACTTGAGATCGCCTGCTGATGGTGCGGCGGTGGCGGCAGGCATATGGAGGCTTTTGGTCGACGGGGTATCCCTGTGCAGAGTTGGAATATTTTGCTCGACCGTACGTGGGGTTTTCACCCGGCGTTCTGGTATTCCCTCAACATGTAAATATAAAAGTAATCGGCCATGGTGCATCCACTGTTGGATGGGCCGCCCCCTCCCCCTCAAGCCACCACTTTCTCTCACTGATTCGTGTAAACATTCCCAAAACAAAAATAATAATTGACCAGCCGTTTGAAAACGGGACCATAAAAACCACACAGGGACTTGGTGATGCTTTTCTCGAGGATTATTGTTTTGGTATGATAAACTGCTACTAGAGAAGATTCGATCTGGATACATACACGTTGCTCATATGATTTGTAACTTTGATCCTTACCTGTTTAACGATAGTTACATTTTAATGGGGCGTCATGGTGGCGAGATGTTAAATACCTCACCTGGTATACAGGAGGTTGTGGGTTCAATTCCGACCAAGGTGTCTGTATATTTGGCGTTTGCGTGTTCTCCCCGTAGTCGTGTGGATGTTTCTCCAGGTCCTCGGGTTTTTTTAATCAACATTTTAAAACGTGTGTTTGGAGTATTTGGCTGCAATAAATTTTCACACGATAAGCCACTTTGTTGAGCTATCACTTGTGACCAGGTCGCTTCTGAAAAAGAGCTATACAGCTCAGTTGGCCTTAACTGTAAAGTAAGAATAGTCTCTCGTTTATAGTGTAATTTTGTTGAGGGACTGTTATCTTGGTGTGGTCTGGGACTGCTTTTGTTCTTGTTTTTGCTGCCTTGCCCAAGCTTGCATTTAGTCTTGAAAAGGCGGACTTACGTAATGAAGTTATGTTTAATTTGTTTATATTTAGTAACTTGCTTAACTTTTTATCTATTTTGCACTCCCATCGTTTTTTTGTATTATTTGCAGTTGTCACTTGCTGACCCGGCCCTACTACACATCTGTGAAATAGAGCTTCATAGCTCATCGGATTCCTCCAGTCGAAATAAAGATTCTGATTTTGATACTACAGGGTCACAGGAAGATGTGTCGTAGAATTAGATTGGAGTATTGCATGTGCAAATTAAAGGTAAGCGATGCAATTCTATGGCTCTGAATTTGTATTTTGTTCCGCATTCACCGTGTCCTGTGCCATTGATTTGGAAGCCGTCAATGAATGGTGATCGCATTTTTGTTGTTGTTGTCGTCTATTGGAACATTTCACGAGATGTTGCAACTTTGCAATGCGCCAACTCGGCCATGAATGAGTTAATGGGGCCTCTAGCATGTCGCCGCCGATTGAAATGAGGAGCATGGGGTTCCGTGAGTTCAGCGCGTCACGTGCACGGCATCCAGCGTTGCATTTGCCGTGAACGATGATCAGGCCTGCCTTATCTTTGGTACGATAAGCACCCCATCACAGGTGACATTCGCCCTTCGACTCACGACGAATGTGTGGTTTCGCTGTTGCGGCGCTCCTATTAATAGGCCAATTAAAAAAATCGTGCAAAACCGTTGCCAAGAATAGGTCGAGTTACAGCGCCACGCAGACCCTGGCTAACGACGTGAGATAAAAAATCTGCCAAGCCCACCCCCCCTCACTCTTGTTCCTGTGCCGGTCCTCCCAGCAGAGGTTAGGGAGATAGGCTGGAGTCGGATGCACGCCGTCCCACCCAGGAGCCTTCCTGTCGACTTTCATTACCAAGTTCCCAGCACAGCTTGATTACAAAAAAAAAGTTTTACTCCAGGCCTATGCGTCAGAAAGGGAGGGTGAGGCCTAAAAACGCGCGCGCTTCTGGCACATCCGTTTGTGTCGTAAGAGATGTTATCTGAAAGGCGTGCCACAGCGTGAGCATGGCCGGCACGGCGGCGGCGTATTAGCGAGATACTGAGCAGGAATAAAAGTAGCGGTTGTGGTTCTTTCGGCCGCAGGTTCTCGTCAACAATGCGCTTCCAGCAAGGTTTTTTTTTATCCGAGAACTGTGAAGGCTCACACGAATTCAAGCGGCTTTTATAAAACGAGAATCCAAAATATTTTCAGCAGAGTGTGAACTGGAATAAGTTTGATAGCGGTGACCTAATTAAGCGTATTCGATCTTTTCCACGGTGCTGGGCAGGGCACTTTTCTTGTCCATCTGTAAAAACCCCTGAAGTGATAAAAAAAATCTTTGAAAGAAGCAGGTCACACGAACTTCAAACGCGCGAGGAAGGAAATGAGGCGTGTTGACGCAGCAAGCTTTCGTGCGCGACCGCGGTTTAATGGGCGACCGGGCCACGCCACCGCTCCGTGCTGCAGAGCTGCACTCTTGCCCCGCTGCCCTTCCTGAA
Organism: Entosphenus tridentatus; assembly: GCA_014621495.2. Taxonomy (NCBI): domain Eukaryota; kingdom Metazoa; phylum Chordata; class Hyperoartia; order Petromyzontiformes; family Petromyzontidae; genus Entosphenus; species Entosphenus tridentatus. The sequence goes on along the minus strand of CM025641.2, from coordinate 8,730,866 downwards.
GCCGGGCCTTTCCCTGGTGTTCCCTCCCCGCCGCATGCCTCCCCCCACCCACCCTCCACGCTCCCATCCTCCCCTCCGCCCTTACCGGGCGAAACGCGGACACGAGTTTTCCTCCTCCCCCCCCACCCAGCCCCGCTGAGCCAAAGTATCGCACGTCAAGGGTTGCACGATGAGGTGAAGCGATTGTTCCGCCAGGCCTCATGGGTAGAACTTCCACAGTATTTTGCAAGCCACGCAAGAGCAATGTATCCAGTATGTTATTTACACGATCTCTGTGACCTGTCTCACTGCTATGAAAAAGGCCTTTCGCCTGAAACGTCGCCCATTTTATAGATGTATTTTCCCCTTTTGAGCAGTGATATTGCCATGCGTTTTATCTATATATTTGTGCTTGCACACCACTGGCAACAGTATCACATTTTTTTAAATATATATCTGCACAGTATTTGCACAATACTTGATGAAGCTGTAAAGTTGTGCCCCACCTGATGTCATGGCTTAAGCTTGTTATACAGTGACTATAAATGTAGTTTTCACATCCATGAAATTCCCCATCTTAGGCCTTCTTGGTGCCTTTAAGATGCAGCATACCAAGTGGATCACTCGCCTTTGCAGAGCGTCAGTGTTATCCGCCCAAACATGCGTGTATTTTTCTCCACGTGCTCCATTTTCCTTCCACGTGCAAAAAAGACTCCAACAAACATTCTACTTGAAAACTTTCTCAAGCAGAGAGGACCTTTTTGGAAAAAAGTCTCGAGTCAGCAAGGCTTTTCTGGGAAACACAAATACAATAAATTATTCCTCCCGATCCACACACATTTCTTTCCAGCTGAGAATTTTCGTCAGTTCCAGAAGATAATATTGAAGCAGCAGTTGTTAATTCGCCTCTGTCCTCCTGTGGGCTCCCAGGCAGTCACAACCGACGTCCTGTGGTGTTAAGTACATACACACATTTACTTCATGGAAAGCCAGAAATTTTACTACCAACACTGGGCTCCTCTGACTTGCACCACGTGCTAACCCACGCCATGAGTTTTACTACCAACACTCTCTCACTTGCATCACGTGCTAACCCACGCCAGGAGTTTTACTACCAACACTCTCTCACTTGCACCACGTGCTAACCCACGCCAGGAGTTTTACTACCAACACTCTCT
>CM025641.2:8718640-8729699 GCA_014621495.2 Entosphenus tridentatus | reverse complement strand
CACTCTCTCACTTGCACCACGTGCTAACCCACGCCAGGAGTTTTACTACCAACACTGGGCCTCTCTGACCTGCACCACATGCTCACCCACGCCAGGAGTTTTACTACCAGCACTCTCCTTCTTGCACCACATGCTAACCCACGCCAGGATGCTTCACGGTTCACGTCGCCGCTTGTGTGCCACATGTCCTCCACCCCCAGAGTCCCTTGGCTGGGAAGCGCTGTGCAAGAGGACGAAGCTTCTGGAAGAGTGCCAGCTGCTCATCTCCAGGCTCCAGGAGGAGGTGGCCCAGCTGCAGCAAGGTATGCGGAGGATCTCTACATTGAATCTTCTCTATCGCTGTTAAAACTAAAATAGAGAGTTTACTTGCTCATGTACCTAACTTTTTCCCCGACGCATTGTGCTCTCATATTTGCACTGTCTTGTGTTTTTTATTCGGCTGTGTTCCACTTGCGACCGTTAGTTATATTCCTAGATTGTTAGTTGTACACTAAGTCTGAAGTAACCCTGTATTCACTCTCTGCAATATTCTATGGTGTTGTCTTCACTTTGCTGCTGCCGCTGCTGCTGTACTCGCACACCACGGATCTCCCTTGTAAACAAGCTGGGCAACTGGCCAAAACGGGATCATTCGTGTAGCAAATAAAACAAACTCAAAGTCAAACTGATGAAAGTGTCTCGACATTGAAGTCATGCCCCTCAAATGCACCCACACCCTTTTCCCCTCGTCTTGTATGTATGTTGAACTTACTTCCCACCATACATAGCGAACCTCGCTAATCGGTCACTTCTTTGGGCATCTTCTCAACTGTGCTCTTGTGTGTCTTGATTCCGTTGCCAACTACTTAAATTGTCCAACAATTCTCAGAGTCATAATTTTAACTTGTAAAGACGCGAGAAGGAACCGCAGACAAGCAGGAAGGCAGCCACGGCATGAGCTGGCGCCAAAAATTCCCCGAGCTCTGCAGTCCCCTATATATACAAAGGTGTTGTCGGCCAAGAAATGAGTGTTTGCACGTGGGAGGAATCCTGTTCACCCTGAGAAAACCCGTGCGTGCGAGGAGGACGCACTCTTGTCGCATAAAGATGGCACAGGTGGTTGTCCACATGTTTTGCTGCCATTCCTTCACCTGACGAGCCAGGGTGTAACTCAGGGGTCGGCGACCTGCAGCTCCGGAGCCGCATGCTGCTCCTCAAGGACTGCGTAGTGACATTATTCACACGCATTGCGGCTCTTGAAATATTGACCTTTTCTGCCGAATTGGGGGGAAAAAAAGTCTCTTGTCAATTTTGGTTGCCGACCACCGGAATAATCCTCCTCGACGTCCATGGGAAGGAAGGGATATTCACAACCCTCACTGCCGCCACAGCGCTGCATAGCCACCGCCCCCAGATGACTGTCACCACTTTTGAGTGTCTGTGGCTTAGGCCAGTTGTTGTTATCCACTGGTCTACACTGACAGTCTCCGAGACTTTTCTGGGTGAATACGGTACAAGATTGCGTGTCATGCGGTGACGCAGTTGTGAACCCTCTGACCCGAGTTCTGTTCCCTGTCACGGCTAACATCAGTGGTGAATGATGTTTCAATCGGTCCCTGGGTGCCCTCTTCACCAACCCCGCCATTACCAGCACAGCGAAGTTTAAACAAACAACCCCCAATGACTGTTATGGCTCGGGCAGGCCTTCATCCACACCTCCGATTAACGCGCGTTTGGCTACGTACGAAAGAATTTGAGCACGCATACATCCATCGGTCGTTTGACTGTATTATATTATTTGTGTACAAAACAATTGTGCTATTATTTTATAGGAAGACTAATTCTAGTCCACGTGAGACTCTGTCCCCTGCGTGTAAGCTCAGTTTTCCCGTCCCCGTCCCGCGCCATCTGTGGATGTCCGTGGCGGCCCCTGATTAGTGGCCGAGCGGTGGTCTGCGACGGGCCACCGTTTGCAGGTGCCGAGTGCGGGCTTGCCCCACGGAAGGACGGGGGCCCGCTTCGCCGAGCAGCTGATGAGGCCCGTGGTGACGTACAGCTCCGCGGAGGAGCTGAAGGAAATGGCGAGCGTGCAACACGACATGGCGTGGCTGCAGTTGCTTCAGCGTGTGCAGCAGGTGATTGTTGCTTACGTTGATGACGACGATTCGCAGGAGTGGGAGGTACATCGCTTAGGACGTTATGTACGATGGCGGTGGCCTAGTGGCTCGGGAAGCGCGTGTGATTTCAGAGCTGGTACCGCTGAGAGCCTGAGTGTGCGCACCTGTGATCAAATCGGGATCAGCAAGGTAAATGGTAGATTGTTTCGGTTAAGTCAGCAATAATACATGTTGCCCTGTGGGCATTAACGTGTCGACGTAATGCCTGCACGCGTGATGCGCAACGCAGGAAGGATTGCGTAAATCTTGACAGGCAAATCTGTTACAAACGGCACTTGCCGCAAAACTGGAGTGAAATAAGATGCACGGAGATTACGTGCTCGTCGGTATGGGCAAAGGGCACGGCCCTGCGGGATGTGTGCGATTGAGCAAGGGGAGAATGACAGTGCGGCTGCATTCAGGAGCTACGCACATGGGCAACTGCCACCGCGAACAAAGTGAGCGCCTCCCAGCGTTACGCCGCAGTACCCGGGCAAGAGTGGATCCACCCTTGGCAAATCACGCGGCCGTGACGTCGTTTTTCCATTTTTTACCGACCCCTCCGCCCCGATGTCTCCCCTCCCCCACTTCTGCCCCCTCCCCTCCCATGCGGGCTCCCTGGGAACGGGCAGGCGATCGCCGATGAGTTCCTTCCCTTCCTCAGCACGCTGGACCCCGCCCGGCCTCCCTTCCCCGCCGTGTACCGAGCCGTGTACTCCATCCTATGCGAGGGCGCCGAGGCGTTCCCCTCCCTGGTGCGCGACGCCTCTTTGTGAAGGCTGTTTACACGGGCGTGTGCATGCGTGCGCGTGCGTGTGTGCGTGCGTGTGTGCGCGTATCTGTGTGCGTGTGTGTGTCTGCGTGCGCGTGTCTGTGTGCGCGTGTGTGTCTGCGCGTGTCTGTGTCTGTGTGCGTGCGTGTGTGCGCGTGTCTGTGTGCGCGTGTGTGTCTGTGTGCGCGTGTCTGTGTGCGTGTGTGTCTGTGTGCGCGTGTCTGTGTGCGCGCGTGAGCGTCTCTGCGTGCGTGGGTGTACGTCCGTGTGTGCACGCGTGGGGGGACCGGTGGCGCAGTGGTTGGGTTACTGCGCTACAAAATCCAGCGATCTGCAATCGATTCCTGGTGTCGAGTATCTGAACCAGTCGTGGGCCTCCCATAGGTCAGCTCGGCTTCAAAATGAATCCCTTGCTGCACCATGATGCTTGGCCACACCACCGCCCCCCCACTTGCGCGCCGTACTAACCGTCGTAGATGTTCGCAAACGGCACTACCCCGCAACAGCCTGTGTGGGCTACGCGGGGGATCTTTGTCTTTGTCTTTGTGCGTGCGCGCGGACCTTTCTCGTCTCCCATCGTCACCGCAGCAGCAGCAGCAGCGTCTGTGTCCAATTACATAATTGCGTCCAAATGTGAGGCCATTACGCTTGTCAGTGTCCTTTTATATTTTTTGTAGAGTGTAATTATGATCATTGACGCTGTCACGCGTTCCTTCGCCAGTCGCATCTGGGCTGGCGGGCCGCTAATAGTCGCGCCGTTTACGTTTGAGAGCGCGCGCCTTCGTCACCGCTAATGTGCCCTTGTCGGTGTTCTTACATCACAAATCGGTCGCGTGAAAGTTTGAGAACACATTTGTCTACAATTACCATGTATAACACGATACCTCATGCACCGATGCAGTAAACGTTTATTGGAAAAATGCGAAAGTAAAAAAAATACTTTCAAAATCCGTCTGCTTTTGTTGTGGTTCTTACCCGCTTACAATTTGGGATGAATGCATCATTTTCTCGGAATTATCTTTTTATTATTATTGCAGATGTTTTAGAATTTGATGGAATGTGATTAGATCGGTGTAAAGAGTAACTTTCCATTGCAAATAACAAGTCTGCAAGGAAGTAAAGTTTGATTTGAAGCTTTCGTGACTGCAGGAATCCATACCCTTTGGTTCTTACGGTAAAGTCACGTAGGTAGAAAATAAAATAAACAGTCTGGCTCAGCAGCAGACCATGCTTGCCCACCTGATGATGGACGCTTGTGTTGCGCCCGAAACGTCGTGATTTATTTTATTTTATACCTCCGTGACTTTACCGAAAGAACCAAAAAGTATGAAGTAAAGTTTAATCGGAGGACGTCTGCTCACAGGTTGGTGAGTTGGTTGCTTTGCTCGGCAGTGGGGACACAGAATATTGGAGCACAATTGTGAAGGGCACAGGGAAGGAAACGCCACACAAACCATTGGTACTGCACCGATGCACGGATGCCTACAATTAATATCAATAATCGTAAGATTTTCTATTAAATGCGCGAACATTTAATGCCACGTAATTTGTATTTATGAACAGAGGCTAATCTGACTCGACCACAACGTGTGAAGAGTACGCGATGAACCACGGCCGAGTACTCCGCCGTGATACAACCGGACACCGCACACTGGCGGCTCAAGGCACCGTGTGCCCTGGAGGTGTAGGAGACCGCTGTGAGCGAGGGCACCGCTTGCGAGTCGTACGTGGTGAGAGCTCTCAAGTCAGAACCAACACAAGTGCAAACGCGACCAATCGGCGTTTTCTCTTGTTCCATTACACAGTACGGCACTACGGGCGCCACGGCTGCAAGATGTTAATTACCTCGCTTGGTATGCAGGAGGTCGTGGGTTCGACCCCGACTCTTGACGCCTGCTGCTGTATATTTGGAGTTTGCATGGCTGCTGTAAATTTCCATACAAGCCACTTCATTGTCATTTGTAGCCAGGCCGCTTCTGAAAAAGAGCTATCTAGTTCAATAGGCCATACCTGATACAATTGAAGTAGTTTAAGAAATAGCTTATTTTAAATGTAAATGTTTTGCCTTCAGTTCCATGAGCAGGTGCTGGGTGGCCTGTAGAGAGGGATTAATCCAGCAGTGGATTAACCATGGCTGCTGCTGATATATTTACATTGTAATGATGTAAAAGTCGAAGGGATACACAAGCGGTGAAATGCTGTGCATGTGCCATGTCGCATAAGGAAATCGACAAATCGATGGTGACTTTCAGTTATGCGATGTTGGGGAATGCGTGGCGATCACATTGGTGCCAGGCTCTGTTGAGCGGAGGCGCAACCCTGTTTGCACATTCAACCCGGCATTCGTCTTCTGGGAGTGAAGCATCTGCATAGTGGTTAGCGCAAGTGCATGCACTACTCGCCTGGAAACCAAAGTTTGACTCTCGCCAATGTCGAACGTCAGTGGCGAACGATATCTGAACCGGGTCCATCAACCCGCACTGGCCAGCATGGTGAAGTATGGTCATTGTCATAACCAACATTGCACGAGGGGGCCATCTCACAGTGGCGAGATTTATCACTTTGCCTGGTATACAGGAGGTCGAGGGTTCGAGCTCAACGATGACGCCTGGATATTTGGAGTTGGCATATTCTCCACCGTGGTTGCGTGGATTTTTCTCTCGGTTCTTCAGTTTTCGCCTGCACATTTATAATTAACATGCGTTTAGTGTATTTGGCTGCTATAAATATCCAACGTGATAAGCCATTTCGTTGACCTATTATCTGTGGCCAGGTCACTTCTGAAAAGAGCTAATAGCCGAGTGGACTGTATCTGGTTAATAAAAGTGTTTCGTTTTATTCTGCAGTGGATGGACAAAGGGCCTTAACAATTATAATTCAGCCTGCGGCCAAAGCCAAGAGCACTCTTGCTGTGTGGATTTCTCGAGCATTATGCAACCTGGAAACCGGACGACTTGCCATAGAATAAAAAAAATTCCACCCAATTCACTCCCAACTATGAACAAGGACTTGCTAAAATAAGTTGGCGGATATCCGCGGGCTTGTAATTTTATTGCACCTGGTGATGTGCCAGCCCCTCCTTGGTTGGCGTGTCATTGTTTACGGGTAGATTGCACCAGGGATGGGGGGTGGGGTGAACAAATGCCACGGGGATTGTTGCAAGGTGGATGTTTTGCTTGTATCAATAATCCGTACGGCAGGAGCGAGGTCACCAGTTGGGTCTCCGGGAATTCGAGGTGATGGAGCACCAATGACGCAATGTCCGCCGCGTATGTATTCCCTCCGGTTTGAGTTCGTTTCGAGAGATTTTACTTTCGCGATCGCCGCTGCGTTGGTCGTCGGGCTGATTCCACTTTAAAATTCCTGCATTTGGATGTAACTCGACGTCGCCTGCGTGATGTCACATTATTGAACGCTGGCTCCCAGGTTGTTTTCATGTCAGCATGGTTGCTCCTTACTGCACACACAAGAACATTGTTTCTCTCGCTGTTAACAAGTTGTTGTTGCTTCCACAGTGTGTGAGCTTTGAGTGGAACAAATTGATCCCGAGCTCGGCCATCATTGGCGAATTGGGATTTGCGGATGAAATGCGCATTGCAAATGTAAATTATTATATTGCTTTTTGGGCCGAAACCGTACCTAATTTTATAACTGAAATGTACCTCGCTGGAAAGTAAATTCTACAAATGTGCTTTTGTATCGTTTATAAATGTATCTTTTGGAGTTAATGTTTAGCCAATTGTCGTAAAAAAAATCTCACTTGGAAGTATTTCTGCCAGAAATGTATTTACTGGTAGGAACCTCCTGGCTACACCAGCCCACAGGGGATTAATGTGTTCGTCGTGCAGGGAGGGGCTGGGTGGGGAGGGAGGGGCTGGGTGGGGAGGGTGGGGAGGGGCTGGGTGGGGTTGGGTGAGGAGGGGCTGGGTGGGGCTGGGTGGGGAGGGGCTGGTGACCCCGCAGCTTTGTAGCCCGGGTCACTGAAAACGAGTCTTATTGGTCGCCGTGGTTTGCTACTCGATATAAATAAAGGAGATATTAGTCTCAGAAAAAACCCATAATGGTGTGTAGGTAGCATACCAAACCAACGAAATGCCGTGTGAAATTACCAACATTGCCCCACTGTCCTCTAAAGAACTTGAGAGACGGGAAGGAACTGAAAGTGTTGAGTTGACGTCTGGATTAACTCCGCATCGCTGGTCACCGAAGAACATTTGGCGAGGTGTTCGTATCCAGTCGTGTTTAGACATTGCCAGTGGTGGTGTCGTGCTCTCTAAATTAAGATGCCTCGCAGGAACGTGGCTCGGTTTCAGAGTGGAATAGCAAACGCACGGGTCTTGCAGGACATCGCTTTGCCAGCCCATCACAAAACGTATAAATCCCGCTCTCCGCTTTATCGCAGATTCTTCCCAAGTTTACCAATCGGCGTGATTCGCGCTTGAACGGCGAAGACTGGGAACCTGGTGGGCCGCAATTACTTGACATTTGTATTCCAGGACTAAATTGCGATCTGTTTTGCCAACCACTTAACAAGTGTTAAGTGGAAGCATATTATATTTTTTGCGACATAGAATTGTAATGTATTACTTACTGTTAGTAGCTCAGCTTATTGGAGAGTATATTTAGTATACTGATGATACTATGTGGTTTATACATGTTTGTTTAGTTACTGCAGCTACATACTATTAACATTCCTTCCCTTTATTAATGCTACCCCTATCCCCCTCCCTTTGATGCTGCTAATCCTGCATAATGCACGGGCATAATATGACTTTGAAACCCCCCGCACACCTCCTACGCATTTCACAAGTAGTACTAATCACATACCTGCATTTCCCATAAATATGCTAAATTCCTCTTAATATGCAAATTATTTTGTCAAGGCGCCCTTCCCCCCTTCCAACCCAGCTTAAATATACGCTCCAAGCGTGGTGGTGTTTCATTCAGACGCTGTCTCCCCGACAGACCTGGTCTTCACCTGAGGACGGCTGCTTGCGTTGTGACCGAAACGTCGTGAGAATTATTTTATTATGTTTTATTTTTATTATTTTATTACTTCCCTTCTACGTGACTTTACTGAAAGAACCAAGAAGATGAATCCCTGCAGTCACGAAATTTAAGTGTCGTAAACTCTGTGGACAATCTGAAACCAACTCTGGTCCATCAAAGTTAAATTCTAAGGTCGAGTTTAGAGAAGAACACTGATTATCGTTCTCGCTGTTCACCGGAGCGTCACAGAATTCCTGCATCGCCTTTAGCAGCGGGTTCTTAGAAAATTATTGACATTGCCAGTATCCAAAATGATAAAAATAAGAATAGGCTTTACCCTATCTGGCAATAAAACGGGTGTTAAGATGTTCAAACACCTAGATACCTGTTGCAAGACATGAAGTCTGCATTAACCATACATACTTGTGCGCACAAACACGCTCTGATAATATATACATTGTCTTGGCTAATAACATGCAAAATTTACCTATTTGGTGTTTGAACATCTTAACTCATTTTATTGTCTGAAAGAGTAGAATATAGTCTTATTTTTCACGATTGTATGGCGGTTGTTCAATGGGGTTGGCTCTAAAGGTACACCTTATCACACACAACTGGCAACAGTTGTTGCACATCACTCGGGCACCTGGATTTCGCACGTGTGGCCTTTCGCAACTAATATTACTTCAAAATATTTTTTTGGGTCAGATGGCGCAAGTAAAATGTGTGTCGTAAACCCTCCTCCACCCAACACAGCCAAGTAACAAAGCTGTCGCGTGAACTAACGTGCCAGTGTGTCACTGCTTCAGCAGCACCGGTGTATGGGAGAGCAATCCATACACATTTAACAATTTGTCAGATTTCTGACATCTGCCTGATGCGAAACGCCCGCACCCTGTTGTTGTTAAATGTGTAGTGTCATAGTCTGCTGTCCAGCAGCAGCAACTGCGGTGGACGAGCAGTACACACGCCGGTGAGCGTAGACGCGGACGTGTGTCGGCAGGGCGGAGGAACTGGGGCAAGGGTCACAGAGACCCCGTCTGGAAGCCCCTGGAACCTGCTAGTGGGTTCGAGAAGGGAGGCACGGCCAGGGCGGAGCCAGGCCGTGCCGGGTAGCATAAAAGCAGCGGAGAACGGGAGCTCAGGGCTGCCGGTTCTGGGAAGTGGACTAATTTCGTCATCGCTGCCGTCGTCGCTAAATATTGCGCGGACGGATAGTTGTTGGCTGTCTCGGTCGGCACCGTCGGTGTAACACGGTCAGGGTTGTGTCAAGGCTGGGCAAGACGACTTGGGAGAAGCAAGGGCGAACCTGTGAACCTGAAGTGTTGAATAAAGAAGGTGCCTCCTTAATAACCTTGTCTCCCGCTACGCTAACACGACAAATGTGTGTGGGACAACGTTTAAGACCAAGCCTGTCCCCCCCCCCCCCCCCTTAAAATTGTACATCTTCAAAAAATATCCCGAAGCAGAAGATCAGTTCTGAATACAACTGCATTTGCAAATGTGAATAAAACTTTCATCCTTATCCATGTATCAATAGTAAACATTTTACATCCAATTTTATTGGGGGACTGTGTGTCATTGTCTTCGTGTGGTCTGGGACTGTTCTTGCTGTTTTGCCATCTTGCCCAAGCTTAGGAATTGGTGTAACTTATGCAATGTTACCGTATATACTTGATCTATTTTACGTATTTATTTTGAGTGATTTACTTTCCTTTCCTATACTTTTGCACTCCGATGGTGTTTGTGTATTGTGTTGTTTTAACTTTCTGACCCCGTGCCCCTACTGAACATGTATGAAAAAGAGCTTCATAGCTCATCATATTCCTCCAGGATAAATACAAATTCTAATTCCGACATCGTTATTAAATGGTAGTGCCAGGTGTAGGAAGTTTTCTACGACCACACATCATACTTGCACCACCTGACCCAAAAACCCATTACGAATCATTTTCGGGATAACTGTGGAAATTGGACCTGAACCCCATTCACTGAAACTTCTGCTTTACCGAGACTCAGCTCCCTCCCTCCTTCCACGCACTCGGTATTGCTTGAGAGTTCCTCGACTCTTGATAATTGTTTTTTTACCCTTCTATCTGGCAACAAAACTGACACCTTTTTTACAAGGAGTCATGTTTGCATTGACTACAATACCTGCGGTCGGAATGCAAAAAAAACACAACTCTGATAATAATATGCACTGTCCTTGAAATTGATTGGTCCACACCCAAGACAGCTTTCCTTAGAGCCTAGTCTCACATGGTGTTGGACCAGATGACGCCAAACAAAAAAAGGTGTCAGTTTTGTTGCCAGATAAAAGGGTAAAAAAACAATTATCATATTTTGCTACTGGCAAAGGAGGTTCCAATGGTGTAAATTCCTCGACTCTTTTTACTCTTCTCTTTGGTTTATGGAAGGCAGAGGGTGGTGTGGAGGGCCGGAGCAAATGTCTGCGAGCTGAAGGCGAAACGGCCACGGGCGTTCCGTACGCAGGAAATCAACGGCAGGCTTTGGGCGGACTGCCGTAATGACATGTTTACAGTGCTGGGTGTGGCTGTGGCATCTCTTCACCATGAGCTCACATGCCATTATAAATTGACGACACGAGACAAACGCGCGTATTGTTGTAGTCACACGCGCGGAGATTGATGCGCCCCGCTCGGCTATCCCCGGCGGCCGATTTTCGCGTGCAGAGAATCTCCGCTTACACGGGGCCAGCGCTGCGCGAGGCCTTGAATTATACAGGGAGCGGTGATGTATCGCCGAGCCGAAGTTAGGGGGTCGTCTTTAATGACGTCACGCGATTTTGAACGATTTTTGACCCCCCCCTCGTCACAAAAAGTCAGACCCCACCCTCAAATATGACGTCACAAAGCTCTGCCCCCCCTCCCCCCAAAACCATATTTCCATTTTGAAAATAAAACATGCTTCAAATCGCTTTAAACTATTGTCATTGTAGTGCGTATTTAATGTGGCGCTGCACTCTGATGTCGTAGGTGTGTTGTTATAACAATTAGTGTTGTTATAACAATTAGTGTTAGAACAATTAGTGTTGTTATAACAATTCTATATTTATTTAAAGTTGCGCTTTTTGATGTGACGTCACATTTCTCAAACCCCCCCCCCTCGTCACACATTGTCACAAAAATCTGACCCCCCCCCC
>CM025641.2:8697648-8717629 GCA_014621495.2 Entosphenus tridentatus | reverse complement strand
CGATGTTGTTGCAAATGACTGAATGTGGTGGCGATGTTGTTGCTTACAACTGAATGCGTGGTGGCGATGTTGTTGCTTACGACTGAATGCGTGGTGGCGATGTTGTTGCTTACGACTGAATGTGTGGTGGCGATGTTGTTGCTTACGACTGAATGTGTGGTGACGATGTTGTTGCTTACGACTGAATGTGTGGTGGCGATGTTGTTGCTTACGACTGAATGCGTGGTGGCGATGTTGTTGCTTACAACTGAATGCGTGGTGGCGATGTTGATGCTTACGACTGAATGCGTGGTGGCGATGTTGCTTACGACTGAATGTGTGGTGGCGATGTTGTTGCTTACGACTGAATGCGTGGTGGCGATGTTGTTGCTTACGACTGAATGCGTGGTGGCGATGTTGTTGCTTACGACTGAATGTGTGGTGGCGATGTTGATGCTTACGACTACGGACTCGAGGGAGTTGAGAAAATGTGGCCATCCCAACGCCAGGCAGCGGCGACACAGAGACGCAACAATAGACCGGTTTCACCCTCATTATGGCATCATCAGTACGGTCATGGTTTGAGCTGGTGGTTTGGACAAGGCTGAGTGTTTTGAACTCGTGCGATGTTGCTCGTTGTGTGCTGTTTGATATATTTTCCAGCCCGCAGTATTTTTGTTCAGATGCGATGGATTTCCTCGTCATTTACAGACGTGAATTATCGTGGGATACAATGGGTGCATATCCCCACATTCATAAACCACTTCCCAAATGTTTTATACGCGCCGTGACCTGGCGTGCACAGATGCAGACGTGTATTTACGCGTGCCACGGCGCAAGACACCTTTATTGCCATTGTCTCGACTTGCGCAGTCACATTTATGTCAATGTACACCCGGGGGAAAAAAGACGCTGCTTTTTCATTCGAAAGCAATTCGCGTCTTGTTTTCAACGTGCAACGCGGTTGTGGTTTTTTTCTTTGAGCATTCAAGCCGATCCAGTCTGAAGTGTTTGCGACATTCCGTCCGCGGTGTCGCGGCGTTCGGCATCTGCCGATGTGGCCACACTCGTGTATCGAGCTGCGGTTATCTTGCCGCCGATACCGGCCGGGGAGAATCCCATCGGTCAGGATTCTCAAAGAATCACGAGGGCACGGCTCCTTGCACGAGATCGATGGGCCACGTTCAGATTTAAGTGACGTCATCTCGCAACAACGTCGACGTCATCCTGCAACGCGATGACGACACAATGCGACACGCCGCGCCACTTGCCCAACGCTGCTCCTGATTCGTACGCCGGCCTCGAAACCTGGGCGCTGTAATAGAGCGGTACAATTGTACACCCGATGAAATCACCGATCAGAGATTTGCCCATATATGGTATTGTGGATCGTTAATCGAGATTAATTGGATCAATTCCGCTCAGTCGGTCCGTAATTAACAAACATCAAAAATACCGGGTGTCATCGTAACTTGCGGGTTAATCGCCGTGTCGATTCATTGCCAAATTGATCCGTCGATCGAGTGATGATGCGACACGCCTACTCCCCCCCACCTTCATTTGGTTGGCTAATATCAGCAAGATGGGCGATTCCGTCGCAGTCCGCCCTCATAGGAACCACAGCGCGCCTCGTTCGGTTGCCTTCATTGTAGCTTCACGAGCCAGCGGATCGCGAACGAGAGAGCCGTAACAACAACCGCCATTTGCCACTAAGTGGCGGTGACGTCACCACGACGCTTGTGCCAGGCCATGTGCACCTGGAGGCCACGTGAAGTGTCGAACGCCCACTGGCAGGAGGTCACGGGGCAGACCCAGATGCCACAGGTCGACTACTGAGATGACTGGCTGATGCACCACCTGTGCCCCTACTGTACCAACTTGCTGTGCTTTAGCCACCCGGCACTCCGCTCGTTGTTGTGAGCGTCGCTCCTCCGCCCTCCGTTGTTGTTGGAGGGCGACTGCCTCCAACTGCCCAGTAGCGTCTTTCACGAGCCTCCTCCACAGAGACCGATCTTGACACCGCTGGTACCAGTCATTGGCAAGTCCACTCAGCTCCACGTCCTCCTGTACCACATCACTCCATCTCTTCTCTAGCCCGTGCCGCGCCCCTTTAGCCCCCTCGATCCGGCCGAACAAAAGCTGTTTAGGCATGCGGTGGCTGGGCATGCGGGCTACATGACCCAGCCAACGCAGCCTTGCCTGCCGGAGGAGCCGTAACACGCACACGCACACGCACGCACGCGCACGTTTATCGGGACAGGAACACTTCAGCCGCCGTTTGAAAAAAAAACGTGCACTAATTAAAAAAAAACTCAAATCTACACGCGTCGTGCACGCACACACAAAGCCGCCCCCCGGATTCGTCTTCTGCGGTAAACGAGAGACGCAGAGAGCGGCCGCAGAGCCGGTGGAGAAATGGCGCACCGGGACAGGTCAGAGCGGCTTCCCCGCCTTCTGGCAGTAGTCCCTGTAGCCCCGGCAGGCCTTCTGCATGTCCGTCAGGAACGCCGGCACGCCGGACTGGAAGAGAACGGGGGCGACGTTTTGTTAAGTGACGTATGCGCGGAGTTCTTGTCGTTATCTGTGCTCGTGCACCACTTCCCTCGTCCTCCCATGATATTTACTCAACGACTTGTTACATTCTCGGCAATGTAAGTCTATGGGCCATGTCAGTCTTTAGGTAATGTAAGTCTATGGGCAACTTTAGTCTATGGACAATACTCTTTTTTTATGGGTAATTGCGTCGCAGTCCGCATTTAATTTAATTTACATTTATCTTAATTTTTTACCTACGTGACTTTACTGAAAAAACCAAAGAGTATGAATCCTTGCAGTCACGAAAACTTCAAATCTAGAATCATATCTAGAATCTATGGACAATGTAAGTCTATGGGCAATATTAGTCTATATCTCTCTATGTGCCATGTCTAATACGCCAGAGATAATAGCCTTCCTTCCATTCAGCTCTCTCCATATTTACTCAATAACTTTGCACTATATTCTCCCAGTTGCACCCAGCTATTCAAATTCCTTATGGTGTAACTACATTTCTGTCTTCCCCGGCTTATTGTACCTATAATTTTCCCAATAAAAACACATTCATTTTCAGTCTCTTGTTTTAACATATCAAAAACCATCTACCTCGCCTTTCTCTAATCATTCTTACGATTCTTCACTTTGCACGTGCTCTCCGTAATGCACGTGTTGTGTAGTAGAACCACGTGAAGACGGAGTTTACTATAAGGGCGATTTAAGTTTATTAGCACTATCACGTCCAGCACTCAAGCTCACACCAGCGGTAGGTGCTCTCTATTCTTGGTCTCTACCCTGGACCCCCGAACTCTGCCGTCCTACCCTCGCCTTTCCCTTGGGCTCTCTCACTCGGGCCGGGGCAGGGGCTCATCCAACACCGCCCGGCAACGAGGAGAGAAGAACCCACTCTCTCTCTCTCTCTCTCAGCCGATCCTCACTGAATACTTGGAGCCACGCTCTCGGCTATCCACTTTGGCTCTCCCACTCGTCTGCCCCGGACGGGGGTTCAGCCAACACCGTCCGGCTACGAGCGGGGAAGAGACCTCCTGCAGCCGATCCTTCCTCCGGGCTCCCACAACGACCCCGCCTTCGTCACGGGGTCCCCCTTAAGTACCCCTTAGGCGGCACCTCCCCCTAACTCGGCCCCGCCTTTGTTCCCGAAGGTGCCCCCCTTACGGCACCCGTGACGTGACGTCACCCTCCGCTGTCAACTCGCTCGCACCTCCCTCTGTACGCGCTCTCATGGTTGCTCACACTACTCCTCTACACACCTATTATGTGGACCACTGCCAACGCAGTATCACGGAAAGCGATGTTAAAAAAAATATTTAAACAATTTCACTTTGTCAATGACGCAACTAAAATATTACCAATAACAAAAAGTTCCTTCATAAAAAATGTCATATATATATAAAAGTCCGATTTATCAAAATTGGGCAAGGCAGCAAATCAACAACAAAACAGTCCCAGGCCACACGAAGATAATACGATCCCTCAATGAAATGGCACATTAACATTGAACTATCGATACACAGGTCATGATCCAATATACAAATCACATCTGCAAATGTGACTGGAAACCAACATGAATCTTCTTCAGAATTTTTTTTAAAAGAAAGATTCACTACGTTAAGGGAGGACACAAGATTGTTCCAAAATGTTGGTGCTGCAACAGCAAAGGCTTTGTCACCTATTACAATTCTTGGTCTCGGGATATCTTAAAAGGCAATTAGACTCATGTTTCTTGGGTTTGACAACAATGTGAGGGTGCACGTGACCGAAGCCAGGATTACTGCGACACTCGCTGAAGGCTTCTGCTTGGCAGGGCTGACCGCAGCAATTGCCCGCTCCGAGCGACGCTATTTTGGATAGCGCACTCAAGCGATGAGGCCACGAGGCCCTTCGCTTCGACTTTGAATCAAAGGGCGACAACCGCCTTCGAAGGCCAAGGTTGGCCCCCGGCAGTGGCCTAGTGGCGACACCGTCAGCTTGGGGGGGTGGGGGGGGGTACGGAAATCTGTCAAGGTGGGGGCCCCAATCTTTGATTTGTCTTGCACGGTCGTACCTATCTATGTTTGTTGAACTTCTTTTGCAGATATTGCGGCTCCCCTTGCCTAATCACATCATCGTTACGCTCACGGTCTCGGACACTGAACGCTGTGGGGGTGCTCCGTGTTTAGTGTTGTTGTTCTTTGACATTTGTTGAAAACATATCTCATGGTTGTTTGTCAAGGAGGCCCCAAACTCGTAGCTTTGGCCCCCACATTCGTTTTGCTGCTGGCCCCCTGGATTACGGTAGTTACATAAAATTAGAACCAATTGTGAATAAATTACTCTCGAGGGACAGTGCACCATCCAGGGCCATCAGCGAGACGGTACGTGGGTGCGCTACGTGGATTATTGCATCATGTGCTGGAGACCATCACGTAAAGTTAAACAACACACCGTTCGAACGGTTAAGGAAAGTAAAGTTCAATGTGGGACAGGACACACATCGCTTGGAGGGACGGCGGTCAAGGGTAACGACGGAGTGGCAGTCAAAGGAGGGAAAGGATGGAATGCGCCCGAGAACGAGGCCGCCAAGGGAGATGGAGCAATGGAATCGGCTCGGGTGCGGATACCGGGGTGGATTATGAATTACATCGCACGATCGTGAGAGGAGGCGGCGGCGGCTTGGGGCGGCCTTCATCCAGCAGTGGATTGACTATGATGATGACGATTCCATCTCCTGCAGATATACTTTATCTCCGCACGACGTCGGGGTGCGGTTTGTTATCGGGACTTGAGGGAGATGAACGCGAGAGCACGCCTGCGTCGTTGGCAGGGCGGGCGGGCGGAGGATTGATGGATGGGTGTTTACTGGAAAAAATATTTAATATTCTAAGCATTCTCTTTTGTTAACAGGAAAAAAGCCCTGCTTGCGAGATGGGCTGGGGTGATTTAGCCGTTCGAAGGGGCGAGGTGCCTTTCGCTTTCAAGTGGCGCCAAATGTGCTTCTTTCCGTACTTATCGTCTCCGCCGCCGTGTTATTTGTCCGGCGACCCCCCCCCTCTTCCGCCCCCCGTGATGAATGACGAGCGGGTCGCCGGAGGGTTTTTTTTTTTCCGCGCTGACAAAAAAAAGAAGGGGGGGTGGGCAACGTTGTACACTCGGCGATTCTGGCCAAAAATTCCGTGGGAGTTCCGGACGGCTCCTTTTTTTTTCTCTCGCTGGAAGGCGCGCCGGGAGAGTTCGAGCTGCAGGGGGGTGGGGGGGGTCCGGGGGGACGACGACGACGTCGCTCGGGATTCTCGCGGATGAAGGAATTGTTTGACGAAACATCCCACGTGCAGCGCCAGATGGGGGGGGAGCATTGCGGTAAAATTAATTGTTGTACCGCTGCCTCTCTGCCGCCCGCCTCCACCGACCCGAACTGAACTGGCTTTGGTGAAGTATGGCAAAATAGCCCCCCCCTTCCCTCCGTGACCGACACACTGCCGGGAGGATCTCGTCCAACAGTGGATTTACAGACCAGCTGGACAATCGTACAAATTATTCAATGGACGAGCAATTATTGTTACATTTAGTGAGTAACCGGCAAATGCTTCGTCGATCCACTGCTGGATGAAGGCCTCCCTATGCCATGCCGGTCACGGGCGTTGGTGTACGGTGCTTTTTCTGCAATATTTTGCTGTCTTTTCTTGGATTTTCTGTTTGCACATAGTGACATAGTCACTTTAAGATGTTTTCTTGTTCATGTTTTTTGTTTGTTGTGGTTGCACCCGATTCAAGAGCCGAATGGCTCACAGGGCTATACCAAATAAATGAAACTGAATGACCGGACTTGACCACGCTGGTCAGCGTGTGGGTTCTGTGAAGGGCTGGGTGAGGAGGGTGGGGTGGGGCAAGACTAGCTCAGCAACCCACTCTGCCACCGACGGTAGCCGTGGCTGGGAACTGAACTCTGCCCCTACAGCGTCGTGTGGCACCGAGCTAACCGCTGCGACGCCCCCCTCCACCAATTGCCATTGACAAGTCCAAAATGCATTCTGATTGTGCCACGCAAAACATTTGGCACTGGGAGCCTCAATTATCCTGCTCACATTCCAGCCGCAGCATTTTTTTTGACCGAGATTGATAGAACTTGCGACGTCCTCCCGTCTCGATCCAGTCATCCACACGAGGAGGAAGGTGGGGGGTGGGTGGGAAATAATTCTCTTGGCACCGTCCACATTTCAACACACTTGCAGAAAGTTTAACACGCCGGTTTCCGTGACCAATATCCATAATAAAGGTGTTTTGGGTGAGAGCGCGTAAATATAAATCTGTCTTCTTGGTTCTTTCGGTAAAGTCACGTAGAAAGGAAATAATAAAATAAAACAATACAATTTTTTTTATTTCCTTTCTACGTGACTTTACCGAAAGAACCAAGAAGATGAATCCCTGCAGTCACGAAAGCTTTAAATCGATATAAATCTGTTGTTAAAGCCGCCACCACCAGATCCAGCCAATTACCGTAGTCATGTTTGTCACGTAAACAAAACATGAAAATTAGTTACTACTTTAGCTCACAGTAGTAACTAATTGCCACGTTTTCTTTAAGTGGTAAACTAATTGGCCCTGTGTGGAGGTGGAGGGTTTAATGACACATTTATAGTTGCATGATCTAACCCAAAAATATACTTTCACACTGCACAAATTCTGCCTTTCGCAAGCCAGCCGTGGTGCAGACGCAGGGCACGTCTATGACTCGCGGTCACGCGGAGGCGTTGCCACTGGCCCCGCGTGGCCCCGCGTGGCCCCGCGTGGCCCCGCGTGGCCCCAGCACGAGAGCACTCACCTTGGCGGCCCAGTTGATGAGCCAGCTGGGGATCATGCCTCCGGGGTTGTCGTAGTAGTGCATGAACACTGCACCCACCCACCCGCACGCACGGGAGGGACACACGAGACGGAAGAGTTATTTTTGTTGTCCGCGCTGACAAAATTGCAGTTGTGGCGGAGGGGAAAATATAAAAGAAGAGGGCGAATGGAAGAGAGCGAGTTAAGAATGGGATAGGGAGGCGTTGGGGGATGCAGCGAGAGAAATTAATGGAAGTAGAAATCACGCTGAGAGCAACGAAAATATATATTTTTTAAGACTCGGGACCCCCCCCCCCCCCCAACGTTCGTGTCCACCGCTCGTGGTACCCCCCTTGGTTGGGGCACTGAGCCCAATTCTACCCCCCCCCCCCCCCCCCGCCTTCGCTATGCAAAAGCGTTATATAAATACAATGTATTTTGAAACAAGAGGCAAAAAACAGAAGGGTGGTCACCACATCTACGCCTCTATATAAGGTACGAAACAGGTGGACTTCTCCACAAATCTGGCTGTCGCCTGATGAAGCTAGTTGTAATTACTGGCGAAACGTCGTACTCAGATTGTAAATGTTGTGGCTTTGCTCTCCAAAACACCGGTGTGCTGTACTAGTTACGAATTGGCCACGTTCTGTTTACGTGACAACCCTTACTAGTTGGCTGTGTCGGGTGGTGGCGGGTTTTAACGACACATTTATATATGTACGCGATCTAACCCAAAACAACTCTATTATGGAGTCTCCACTCATCTGGATCATGAACGATGTTGAGGGCTGCCATCATACCATCGATGTTGTTGCAGGCTACAAGATCACCTTCCATGAAGAAGAATGGGACAAGATCCTATTAACGGTCACCGAACATGGAAACCCTCACATCACCTGCCAGGAGATTCCTCTGCTGCAGCCTGGAGCCCAACAGCTCTGCCTTACTCTTGGGTAGTTCCAAATCCCTGACAAGGTCTTTCAGTTCACCTTGTGTTATGAGGTGTGGTTCAGAGGAGGAGGATGGGAGAGCATCCGGGTCATGTGACCTTGATGGTTCAGGACCAGAAGTTTCATCCTCTTCCTCGTCTGACTCAAGTGAGAATGATTCTGGTGCGTCAGGAAGCGGCAGTCCTTCTCCGTGGGGTGCTGGGCGCATAGCTGATGGAATGTTTGGATAATGCACAGTCCACTTTTTCTTCTTTGACACACTTTTCCCAACTGGAGGTGCCATGCAGAAGTAACAATTGCTGATATGATCTGTTGGCTCTCTCTAAACCATTGGCACTGCAAAAGGTGTAGATTTCCTTTTCCTGTTCAACCACTGACGAAGATTTGTTGCACAAGTGTTGCAGCATATGCGTGGGGCCCACATCTTGTCCTGAGCTCCAATTTTGCAGCCAAAATAAAGGTGATAGGCTTTCTTGACGATAGTGGTTATACTGCGCCTTTGTGATGCAAAAGTCACTTCACAAACATAGCAGAAGTGATCTGCTTTGTTCACACAAGTACGAGCCGTCTCTGCTAAAACCAAACACTGACAAATAAGAGAGCACGACACTGTATGATTTCTAGGGCTGATATAGGGCAATTTGTTCAGCAGAGGGATGTAAGCCTAGTTATGATTGCATCATCAATGACTTCTAGGAATAACATGATGCAATTCACATCATGTATGACGCAATACCAGGTTCAGATTGCATCATTCATTGGTTTGTTCAAAAAGAAAGTACTGTCCAAAGCCAGTCATAGATGTATTCATAGATCCAGTCAAAGTTGTATTTGAGTCATTTCTGGTATAAATTTAGATCCCTTCCCTTTATAACTCACTTATCCTCCACCATTCCCAAGTCAAGGGTCGTAGAGACTGACCCAGTAGCATAGCTTGAAAACGAGAGCCACTCAACAATTTTAAGCATTAATTTAATTCTCAGTGACCTAGAATTAGTAAAGTTGGACGACGTTTATTTCGGAAGCATTTTGTCTGTAGACCAGTGTTATCAGAGCATGTTTGTTTACATGTCCATCACAACTACGTGCGGTCAATGCAGACTTGACTCCTTGCAACAAGGTTTCTATTTGGTGTTTGAACACCTTAACACCTGTTTTATTGCCAGAAAGGGTAAAACCCATTGTTGTTTTTCATGCATTGTAGCCGGAGAAGTGGTTAGTTCGTCAAGAGGGGCAACGGGCAAAGGGGAATTGTGGGAAAGGGCAGCAGGGAGCAGAGCGCAGGAGAACGCGGGGGGGGGAGGGGGGGCGGTGTCGGACGTGCCGGGGGCATCGAGACGAAGCAAACAAAGGAGAGGATGAGTCCACGCGTTGGCAGCGTCGCGTTTTCCCCGCACCGTGTGGACGGCTCGCGTTACCGCGCCGCCGCCGTGACGCTGGCAAAGTCTCGACTTCAGCGCCGGCGGCGGCGGTGATCGGACCAACGCAGAGCCGTGCCGGTTCCAGTAGTGAGATGTTAACTACCTTGCCTGGTGTACAGGAAGTTGTGGATTCGATTGCGATGCTGATGCCTGCTGTATATTTGGAATTGCGTCTCCCTCTCCCCGTGGTCACGTTCATTTTTTCTGGCTTTTCCCTCCATATTTAGAACGAACGTGCGTTTAGATTATTTGGCTGCTGATTATTGGGCTGATATGAGTTTCCACATGACAAGCCACTTCGTTGAGCTATCATTGTGGCCAGTTCGCTTCTGTAAAAAGAACTCTACAGCTCAGTGGGCCTGGTAATTTTTTTAATAGTTTTTAGTTTAAATATCACAATTGGATTAAACAAATTAAGATACATTATATTGGTTGAATAATTCGTTGGAGACAAGACCATGATCAAATTGTGCTCGAAGTGAATCTTTATCCCAACACTAAACCTCTAAAATGTTGTAAGCCCGATATTAGCTTTCAGCCTCCACTGCTCGATGCTGCCCGTCCGTATACACCCACGGACGAGGCAAGGGAGTAGAACGCTCTACCCCGAGTTTACCCACGTTGTCTCGGCGACCACACAATCCATCGCTTCCCCAGCACGTGGAGTGAAACGTCGGACGTCGCGCCAGACAGCACGCGGCACGGCACGTCGACGCCTCAGAGAGTCCCGCAGCATCAGCAGCACAACCGCGAAAACCGACACGACCACCGGAGAATATCCTCGGTTCTTTCGGTAAAGTCACGTAGAAGGGAAATAATAAAATAATATTTCATTATTTTAAAATAAAACATGTTTTATTAAACATAATATTTAATCATGTTTTATTTTATAATATTTTATTATGTTTAATTTTAATTTTTGTTATTATTTCCCTTCTACGTGACTTTACCAAAAGAACCAAGAATATGAATCCCTGCAGTCGCGAAAGCTTTAAATCGAAATGTAACCACGGTGGAGAGTGTAATCTCCACCGTGGGTGCAGCAGACCGTGGGGGCAGCAGGCCGTGGGGGCAGCAGGCCGGGCCGTACCCTTGGTGCCGTGCTTGCCGTTGCTGGTGAGCGCCAGGCTCTGCTGGTAGTCGGCGACGCGCACCACTCCGGCCTTCTCCACGATGCCCGGCACGTCGGCGCTCTTGGCGACGACGACCCACACCGTTTGGCCGCCCACCTCGATCTCTCGCCGCTCGCGCGTGTACACGTACTGCGCTCGCACCGTCACGGAAACTCACGGGCTGGGGGGTCCGGCCGGCACATCCACCTTCGCCGGCACGCGGCAGCCGCAGCTGCGGCAGCATTTACCCCGTCGCGTTCTCAACGGGACTCTCGTTGCCCAGAGGCGTCCGCGGTGAAGCTCTCTCGGCATGTGTTTGAAGCCGTGTTATAGCCGATCGGTGTCTTGGCGTCCTTGTTATAAATATTTGGTGGGTGGAGCGGAGGTGCAGCGGTTAGCGCGTGTTCGATCGTGAACTCGGTGAGCCACTACGTTCGATCGTTCTGATTCCCGGCCACAGCGAATGTCGGTGGCGCATGGTATTATCCGCGGTATTATCGTGGAATTATCCTGTGGTATTATCCGCGGTGTTATCTGTGGTATTATCTGAATCATAAGTGGGCCTGCCCCGCTTAATCCAGCGCGGTAAAGTTGCTCAATCAACCCCCCTGACCAACACAGCATGTGGATGAGGCCGTAATGGACATCTTTGAAAACGAGCTTCATAGCTCATCGGATTCCTCCAGTATAAATTAAGATTCTGATTACATCTGGTCGTGGATTGTAATAAGTGGGGGGGGGGGCAGGGCTGTAAATTATTGCTATGGACCATGCAGTACACCACTGTCTGTGCTCCTACAAAAGAGGAGGGAGTGCACAATGACGTAGACTCTGAACTCTCTGCTTAAGCCCTCTCGTCGCGGCCAGTAGCATCGCATTGCTGCTGCCATCACACTCAATGCATGTACTGTACGTACGTTTAACTTCTTTCGCCCCGTACGTAGCCATCCGCGCCAATGGGAGGTGCGCAGGGAAAGGAGGGAGAGAGATGGAGAGGGGAAAAAAATGCCTCGAAAGAAATGGGCCATTTTTTATTGCAATTGTCCTCAACGTCAGAATCGGCACGGGGCTCGGTGGAGATGGTTTCGCTGCGAGTGTTTGACATGGGCCAAGCGTGAGCGATGACTGTGATCACGGCGCGGCGGCAGCGTACAGCCGGTGGTGGGGAGGCGGGGGGGGGGGGATAGGGGCTCTGGGATCAATGCCGGAGTCAAGGAAGATTTAAGCGCTGGAACGCGATGCTCCGTACGGGGAGAATCGGGCACCGGGTCGCTTAGGCGGCCCTGACAGACACTGAACCCTGACCCTGACGCTGTGTCCAATGTTCCCTTTCCTGTGCTCTCCCCTTCCTGTGCTTACTTTCACTTGCTTTGTCTTCATAGGCTGAACGGGATATAGGGAGCGATAATACACAATTAACGTGGATACAGGGTCTGATAATACAGGCTTAATATGACAGGCCATGCCTGTGTACCGTGGTGGCAGTGCCGTACACTAAATAAACCATACTCCAAGCCGGCCTCGCAGCGGTCCGCAAATTTACCTTTTCGTTTGAATTTTGCCAAAATATCTCGAGGTTTCCATGACTCACATTGCAGCCACTTGGCACGGGGGGGGGGGGGGATATGTGTGTTTTTCCAATTTCTGTCAAGGTGTGCATCTTGCTTTAACACGTAGTAGCAGTTGGCTTTCGCGACAAATATTGTCCATCATAGAGGTTTTTTTGGGTTAAATCGCGGAAATGTAAAACGTGTCGTTGAATCCGCCACCACCCGCCACAACCAATTAGTAATGTTTGTCACGTGAACAAAAGGCGCCAATTAGTTACTCGTTCAGTAAATGTCAGAATATACACACATAATGTACACACATAATGTATGTACATTAATTGTGAACTAACCCAACGAAGAGTAGATATCCATTGTAATTCATACGAATACATTCACCCCTCTTCTGGTCATCACAGCTGATTGGCTCACAAGTGACGACATCACATATATCACTCTACTAAGACCACAACTCTGGCTGCCGCCTGATGATGCTGGTTGTTGTAATTACCGGCGAAACGTCACGGTACTCGAATTGTCAATGTTGTGGGTTTACTCTCCAACACACAAGCGGTGTGCTGAGGTAGTGACTAATTGGCACGTTTTGTTATCGTTGACAACCCTCACTAATTGGCCGTGTCTGTTGGTGGCGGGTTTAACGACGTGTTTATATTCACGTGATCTAACCCGCCCCCAACAAAAGAAACCTCGACGATGGTGTGCATCTTGGCCATCTCGCTTTAAAGCAAAAAGACACCGAGGCAAAGGCCGAAGCAGCGGACGGCGGCGGTGGAGGAGATGCGATCAGCGCGGCAGCAATAACCGCGGGTGCGGGGTGGTGCGGGGGGGGTGGGGGGGAGCGGCCGGGATGCGGTTCGAGGGAGGATACGTCTCTGTTTGAGAGCGGGAAGGGATACTTGACCTCCCAGTAGACGACCTTCTCCCCGGCGTGGTCTCTCTCGTACAGCTCTGTCGCACGCAGGGCACGCGTACAACAGACGCACGCACGCACGCTCGCAACAACGACGACAACGACGACCACGGGGCCCGTCGGCACCGTCTGGCCACACCCGGCACGGTGGCGACGCACGCCCGGCCGTGTTCCTGTCAACCCAGGGTGGACCTAGCGGATCGGATCGTATCACGCGTCAATATCAGGGCCCTTGACAAAAGTTCAACCCTGAACGTGCCTGATCTCGTCAGACCCCGGAAGCTAAGCCGGTTGGAGCCCGGTTAGCCCCCGGTTGGATGACCTAGTCGAGGTCCAGTCTAATCGATGGCCCATCCTTTTGCCCGCCCGCCGGACTGCCCAGCCATGGGTGAGAGTGGTTGAGATTGTCTCCTCGGTGGCTAGGAGATGTTAACTCCCTCGCCTGGTATACAGGAGGCCGTGGGTTCAATCCCGGACCCTGGAAATGCCTGTTGTACATTTGGAGTCTACGTCATTCTATCTTTCTCCCCGTGGTGGTCAAGTGGATTTTTCTCCGGTATTTCCCTCCACGTTTAGAATCGACGTGACGCATTGAGAGTATTTGGCTGCTATGCATTTCCACGTGGTGATAAGCCACTTCGTTGAGCTATAGCCAGGGCCGGATTAAGGCACGGGGCTTTAGGGGCTGCAGCCCAGAGCTGGAGGGCCTCCAGAGATGAAGTGAAAAGTTATTTAATTTGTTGTTAGCCTTGTAAAAATAAATGTTATTTTTCTTTAACTCTGTTTTCCATATGAAAATATTACTGGGGGCCTCAGAGTACCTTTAGCCCAGGGGCCTACACAATCTTAATCCGGCCCTGCGTATAGCTCAGAGGGCCTTTCCTGGTAAAATGAAACGTTTGTAGTTTAAATAGTTTTTATATATTGATTTACTTATTTTTAGCAGGATTGGCTGCGTACGGTGCGAAAGAAGTTCAACATACATACATACAGGTGTGTGTGGGTCATCAAGTATTTTTTTTTTTACCCGGACACCCGCACATTCGACCAGGCCTGGGATGTGCGGCTGAGCAACTCTCGCGAGAGCACGGAGGGGCGGTGAATCACCCTTGAGGCTTTCGCCGTCACTTGCCATTGGAATCGGTTTCAACTTTTCCCGCGGTCGCAGCCACCGTGGCCCCCCTCCCCCCCGACCCCGAGGCGTGCTGACGACCAACGGTGAAGGCGAGGACCCACGCACCTTTGACGTAACTGTCCCAGGTCCTGCGGTACTGCAGGTCCATGTAGACGTCGGCGTAGAGCTGCGGCCCGGCGTCCGGGAGATCGCCAAACACCTTGTACTCGTAGAGCCCCGAGTGCTGCCACGCAAAGGCAAAGAAGGTCCCCCGTGAAAGGCTGTCGGGGCAAGTGCCGTTCGCGAGCAGCGGCACCTACGGAGGCCACTGCCGCGCACCGGGTGGTCGGGTGGCCAGCACCACCTTTGTACTCCCCACTGCCGATGTTCACACACCGCCTACCGTAGGCACTCGTTTAACAAGTTGAGGCGACCTGGGGCCAAGGTCGCAAACCGGTTCAAATATCAACATTCGCCACCATTGTTCGTCGAGAGCGGGAATTGAACTCGGGTCGCCGGGTTCGCAGCCCCCCTAACCGCCGCGCCACACGGAAACGCGCGCGGGAGGCGAAAACATCCAACACCGACCGCCCCGTTTGAACTTTATGAAGTATTCATGGCGCCGTATTCATGTCCCAAGATTTCTTCATAATGAATTCAAATTGCTCCATCGCAAGTTGGGCACGGGGCGGGGACGCCACAATAATCCCCGCCAGGGAATGAGACCACCGCGGGTCATCCGACACGGAGCCGGGGCTCCGTTGCCACACACTCGAAAGTTCACGCTGCCCGGTAATGCTGCTGGCACGGAAATTCGAGGTAGCGATGGGCACCGCGGCCTTGGCTCGCGTCCACAGCGGGGGGCGGCGGCGGTGCCTGCGACAGACGCCGGCGGATCGCACCGCCGCTCAGCGCTCGGCGTCTCGGTTAGGGTTCGTCTACCGTTGGCTGTGTCGTGCCTCACCCACCCCTCCATCCCCATCCTCACAGAGTGTTTGTGTTTGCGTGCCCCTTCAAAGAAGGTCACGGCCACGGGGTTGACCGTAGGGCAGATGTGGAGCTGCACTTTGAGTGCACGTACGTCGAACGTCTTTCATGGCCAACCGTGCTAATCAACAAGACGAACATGTACCGAGACAAACATGCGCATGCTTTACTGGTTGAACGCAGGGTCTGCGCGTACAGGAGACTTGGGAGATGACGCGTTTGGGTGCGTTTGAACAATTCGCCGTACAAGTCAGCAAATTGAAAATGACCGTGACGATGCGTGATATAGCCGCACCGTGACCTGAGTCACCGGCGATCGATAACAACGATGGCAGTTGGGTCTCCGACCCGAAGCCTCTCCCTTAGGTCGACTCGGACTAAAGCGAGCAGCAGTTGCGGCGTGGCATTGTGGTCTCGCGTGTCGCCACCAGGCCGTGCGTGTGTGCGTGTGTGCGTGTGTGTGCGTGTGCATGTGTGCGTGTGTGTGCGGAGTGGTAGTGTAACGATTAGCGTGCTGCTAGCCGAGTTCGATTCCCGCTCATGGCCAACATCGGTGATGAATATCGGAACCAGTCCTGGGCCTCCCCTAGGTGGACTCAGCCTCAAATGAGTACCTGGTACGGTGTGTAAATGTTACCACTAGGGAAACAAAGGCGGCCGGTCGTGGTGCTGGCAACCCACCCCCTTGTGTGCCGTGCTGGCTTTCATAGGTGCTCGCTAACATTATTTTCCCAAACAGTCTGTTAAGGCTATACGGGGGATCTTTGTCTTTGTGTGTGTGTGTGCGTGTGTGTGTGTGCGCGCTCAATCACTCGGCTCGACGGGGATCGTTCACCTCGCTTTACCGCCTCATCCCACTACGGGCGTGCGTCAGCGGTTGTTGATCCCGGTCAGAGCAATTGGAATTGCTGAGCGAAGCGCTGTTTGTGACTCGGGCCCTTTCATTGTACGCTGGGCGGCGGCGGCGGTGGCGGTGGTTGTGTGGTGACGGCAGCATCGACGCGGCACTGTCGAAGCGGCGTCGGCTTCTGCGCCACCGCGCGCCGCCCGATGCACACAAAGGGCCTCCACCCTCGTTCTCCACAACTATCCCACCTCCACGCCTTCCTTCACCCCCGGCCGACGGAGCCCCGTGGCCGTTTAAAGGACGCGATGCAACGTCTCCTCGTGGCTTGCTGACACCCCCCCCACCCCTTCCCCACGTTGGCTGTAGACGGGTGGGGATTCACATTTCACACGGCGCCAATGTCACCATCGAGCCAGGAGCCGAGCAAACTGCGATTGGTTACGACGCTCGCTCGGCCATTGTCTTGCGGTGTGCTCGACGCGGCACCTCGTGTGGCATTACCATGACCAGCTCGCGCTTTCATGGCCGAGTTTCTACGGTGGGGACCAGTCTATCCATAATATAGGATTTTGGGTCAGATCGCGTTATTTCTAAATGTGTCGTAACTCTCCACCACCCGACACGGCCAAACAATAAAAATGTGTCACGTTTTCAAAGGACAAATTAATTGACTTCTTTAGCCCACCGGTGTGCTGAAGAGAGAATCAACAGTATTTTAAAATTTGAGTACGACGTTTCGCTGATAATTACAATCAGCTTCATCGGGCAAGAATTAAGCTGATTGTAATTATCAGCGAAACGTCGTACTACTCAAATTAAAAAATGCTGTTGATTCTCTCTTCAACACACCGGTGGGTTAAAGAAGTGAATTATTTTGTCCTTTGAAAAACGTGACACATTTTTTTACTGTTTGGCCGTGTCGGGTGGTGGAGGGTTACGACACATTTAGAAATAACGCGATCCGACCCAAAAACCTATATTATGAATAATATTGGTCGCGAAAGCCTACGTGTTAAATTGACCAGTCTATCCGTTGGGGAAGTCGACTGACGACTTGCCACAGCGCCGTACAGCCGGCCAGCGGTGGCTACGCTGCTGCCCGTGGCTGCCCGTAACCGGCCGCTGTGGAGGCAGCAGCTAGGGTTGGTGGGTCACCGCCGCACAGATGCTTTGTGAAACTCCCTTCCCATGGGTGTCGAGGAGGAGCGGTGTGTCCTGGCTCGCCAGAAGGCGGTAACGGCAAAATGTGAGGACTCCACCTGCTTCGTCTGTATGGGGATAGAGGGTTTCCCC
Source organism: Entosphenus tridentatus (assembly GCA_014621495.2). Taxonomy (NCBI): domain Eukaryota; kingdom Metazoa; phylum Chordata; class Hyperoartia; order Petromyzontiformes; family Petromyzontidae; genus Entosphenus; species Entosphenus tridentatus. Next base: position 8,700,098 of record CM025641.2, on the reverse strand, counting down.
CTTGCACGCGTGGGTGTTCTCTTAATGTTGCCGATAACACCTTAACATACGTAGTGGACCGCAGAGCTTGGGAAATCGTTGGTGTCGCCAGCTCAGTGCGTGGCTGCTGCTGCTGCTGCCGCATTTCCTCACGTATTTGGTTCCTCCTCCTGGCGTCTCTGAATCGTCCTCTACGAGAGCGAGCGAACACTATGCAGCCCCTTGCACGTCACCATGATTATAATTATATGAGTATTGTATTACTCTTTAGACAATTGATAATAATACTTTCCAGTGGCGTAGTGACGACATTTATCAGCTCAGGGGGTTGCGGTAATCGGTCAGGTGGGGCCTCCAGTATTTGATTTGTCTCGCACGGTCGCACCGAGGTTATTCTACATCGTGGCTCCTCCTGCCCTCATCGCGTCCTCATTACTACGCTCACGGTCTCAAACATTTAACGCTGTAGGAGCACCTTCATCTTTGCAAAATGCAGCCACCACAGCTCCGTAGTTGAACCTGTTTGCAAAACTCAACTCGTAGGTTTGGCAACAGGGGGGGGCAATGTCCCCCCGCCTGCCCCACGCTGCTGATTACACCACTGATACTTCATTTTATACAGCGTTATTCGTGGTCATCGCATTTCCCGTAACACTGTACATTAATCTATATATATAAAAGGTAAACTTGTGAATGTGTGTCTGTTCGAAATGTTTAGCATACTTCCTGACATGCAACAAACTTGAAATTTGGCATGTGGGTAGCTTCCAGACTGTACACAATGCAAAAAGTACGAAAATAGACTTTTGTATTTGGGGGGGGGAGCGCAATAATGGATATATTTTGCACGCAAGTGAGCGGTGACGTCACATCTGTGATGTCACCCGCATGCGGAAGCGTCACGCAGTGTGCCTGCTGACGTCACACATCCCCCCCAACCCTCCGCGTAGGCAGTGACATATGTATATATGTAATGACCGAAAATGATCCCAAGGCAATGTGCAGCCTAACTGCTATTCAAAGATAGACCGAGGTATCCGATTGGAGGAAAGAGGCCTCCACAGGGATTGGTCAGGAGGCAGGGCTTTTGCAGTGATTGGAGGAAGAGTTTTGAATGAGAATAGGCGGGAAACAGAGTGGAAACCCCAGCGGTGAAGGTCGGGATTCGTTAGAGGGGAAGGACAGGGATTGGCTAAGGGCAATAGGGTGAGGGAACATTCGAGAAAAGGGCCTGAGAGATATACAAGGGTAGAGCACGAGGAGTGGGGACGTCCAGAGGAAGATACAAGCTGCAAGACACGCACGAAGCCGAGGGTCCCTTCTTGTGGAAGCCTTCAAATGAAAGTGGCTCTTCATGTAATTTGTCGTCGAGTCGTTACAGTTAGAAGAGACCCAAATCCCCCGCATACAGCCACTGACCAGGCGAGTGAAGACCCCGACTACCACGCAAAGTCGAAAAAATAATCATTCAAATTAAGAAATGGCAGCAAAACAAGACGGATAGAGTTGAACATTCTGTTTAACACGTAGTAAGCTTTCGCGAGCAATATTATCCATAATAAAGGTTTTTTGGGGTTAGATCGCGTAAATATGTGTCGTTAAACCCGCCACCACCCGACAAAGCCATTTACTAATTTGTGTCACATAAACAGAACGTGCCAATTCGTTACTAGAACAGCACACCGGTGTGTTGGAGAGTAAACCCACTACAACATTTATAATTCGAGTACGGTGACGTTTCGCCGGTAAATTACAACAACCAGCATCGTCAGGCCACAGCCACAGAGTTGTGGAGAAATCCTCCTCCTGTGTTGGTCTTCAATAGAGGAGAGATAAATGTGACGTCGTCACTTGTGAGCCAATCAGGCTCACAGCCCCATCATCATCATCATCGTGCTGATGTCAAACCCCCAGTGGTTTCAAATGTGTGGCGGCGCTCGTCAGCGACGATGTCTTACCGCCCAATGAGTTACTACTTCAGGACGGTGACGTTTCGCTGGTGATTACAGCAACCAGCTTCATCAGGCGATAACCAGAATTGTGAAGAAGAGAGAGAGTCTTCCTGTTTCGGTATTAAACATCCTGGTGGTTGATTACATACCTGTCAACCCCTTACCAGTGCCCGACCTTATTACAGACCAATTCAGACCTTATTGGTCACCCCGTGCCCCTGATAAATATCAACGTTCATCTTACAGAGTCCCATCACAAAGACATTTTTGTTCCTGTGTTGAAACGGCTGTACGCCCTATGGACCTGAAAACTCAACTTCCCTGTACAAGAATACGGGGTTAAACCATGATGGGTTGACAGCTATGATCCATAATACAGGTTTGTGGGTTAGATCGCGTAAATGTGTCGTTAAACCCGCCACCACCCGACACAGCCAACTAGTAAGGGTTGTCACGTAAACAGAACGTGGCCACACTATGAGATCTCTTTTACCAGTGGCAAAATATAATAGTAGGTTT
>CM025641.2:8645869-8657648 GCA_014621495.2 Entosphenus tridentatus | reverse complement strand
GGTATGTGTGGGGGTGTGTGGGTGTGTGTGTGGGGTGTGTGGGGGGGTGTGTGGGGGTGTGTGTGGGGGGAGTCGTGGATCCAATATCAGTGGCGAATGTTTGGACCGGTTCTGCGCTTTCCTCGAGCTCGGCTCAAGCCATCAATGATGATCGACCCGTGTCGGTGAAACGTTCGGCACTGGGGAGACAAAGGCGGCCGGGCCTGGTGCTGCTGGCCACCCGCCCGTGCCGGCCTTCATAGGTCCTCGCTGACAGCACTTGCCCCAACAGTCTGTTAAAGGCTATAGGGAGGATCTTTGTCTTTGGGGATCATTTCGATTATTTGGCCGACATAAATGTCCACGTGATGAGCGACGTGGTGGAGCAATCATTCGTGATAGGCTCGTCGCTTCTGACAAAGAAGCTGAGAGCTCAGGGGGCTTTACCTGTTCTCGTGATTTGTTTTCTTTGCACTCCGATCGTGTGTTTGTGTTGTTTGTCGTTGTAACGTTCTGACCACGTGCCCCTACTGGACATCTGATGAATAAAAGAGCTTAATAGCTCATCGGATTCCTCCTGCAGTATCAATAAACGTTCCGATTCTGTATCGTGCAGCGCGATAATTAAGACCAGCACTGCGCGTGGCGACGCGCAGTAGGGAGGAGGAGGAGGAGGACGATGTGTTTGTGTGTCGAAGCCGTGAGACGAAGTCGCATTTCAGACGCGATATGAACGCGCATTGTGATTGCGATGGAGCGCAGATCGGCCGGGACCCGCCTGAGAACGAGTCCTGAGTCTCGCGCGGGCTTCCCCCGGGATGAACACGAGGGCCACCGCGGGGTTTATTCTGTAGGTCAGAGCGGAATGTCGGAGCGGAATGTCGGAGCGTGTCGCTGCTCAATCAAACCCAGCAATCGCGCGTCGCCCCACGCCGCTCCGTCTCCGTTCGCTGGACCACATCCAGAAGCGAGAAGTCCACAGTGGCAAGACGTGGCACCGATCTCCCTCTCTCTCTCACGTTGCTGCTGTTTACCTGCTGCAGTGGTGATGGCCGGTTGGTTGGAATTGCCTCTTGGCGGCAGCCAACGGACGGGGGTTCGGGCACATCCGTCGCGGAGACGGAGCGCTGGGATCAGCTGGCGTGCAGCAGCTGCGAGGATTGATTCGTCGCGTGGCGGTGAATATTGGCGGCGGTGGCGGTTTGGGGATGCCTTCATCCAGCAGTGGATTGATCATAGCTGCTGCTGCTGGTGGTGGTGATGGTGGTGATGGTGGTGATGATGCTATTGATCAACTGTGTTTCGTGAACTTGTTCAGAGAGGACACACAGAACACTCAAAGGAGGGCGGCACAACACAGACAGCGGGCGACGCGGTGGCGAGATGTTAAATATCTCGCCCGGTATGCAGGAGGTCGTGGGTTGGAGTCTGCGTGTCTCTTTCCTCGTGGTCGCGTGGATTTTTCTCCGGGTCCTCCGGTGTTTCCCCTCCACATTTAGAATCAACGTCGGCAACGCGTTCAGAGGATTTGGCTGCTGCTGTAAAAACCCCACGCGACAATACGCCTCTTCGTCGGGCTATCATTTGTGAGAGCCAGGTCGCTGCTTAAAAAAAATGGGCTGCAATAGGTCAGCGGGCCGCCTTAACTGGTACGGGGCTGAATGGTGATGATGAGGAGTGGTGATGATGATGATGATGATGAGTGGTGATGATGATCCCACTTGGGCGCCCCGAGCAGACATTATTTTTGGGGTTGTGTCACTTAATTAAAAACTCGCGGGACAAGCTGCACAATTGAATTGTCACAATCGAATACAACAATGAAGGCACGAATTACAAAAGCGTTATTTTATCAGTCTTATGCGGAATGTTATCCTTAAAAAAATCAGGGATCTGGCCTCGAGCTGATATTCGGGGCTCCCATATTTTTAGGGCCCTACTATTGTTGCCGACTCTTCACTTGCTTAGCCCCACTCACTGATGAACGTCGTGATGATGATAATGATGATAGGCATTGCATTCACGGGAAAGCTTTGGCGTTTAGTTGAAATGCTCTTTTGTAAAGTGCCGAGTCTTGGCTAATAACGGTACGTGGTGCACCCCGATCTTCTCGCATGAATCCGAGGACTTTCGGGTTAGTTGGGGACCCTACACGTTTACGTTATTTGCTTGTGACGACTGCTTTCCATCATTTTGTTATGCGTATCTTGAGATCGAACTGTATATATTGTTTTGGAGTGTCCCTTTTTATTTAAATCCATGAGTCCTGGTCCTCTTGAAAGCCACTTTGGTGGAAACCCTCCACATTGTGTCGCTAACTGAACTCTGACTTATGCCCGATGATGGCACAGCAACACCCAAATTTACGTCTCTCCCCTCTTCACGTCATCACTTGGTCGCCTCAACCCACACACTCACGTCGCTGACAGCGGCATCGTCGTCGTCCATCCTGTCTCGTTATGCGTCGCGTCTCAACCTTCGCCTCCACCACCACCACCACTACTACTACTTACCCTGTAAGTCGCTTTGATTTGCGTCGTTTCCATATTCGTCGTCGCACCTTTCGGGAAAGTATCCCCCCCCCCTACCCCCCGACGTTAACCGGGGTATCACGGTGAAAGTAAACATTGCGTGGCACTTCGTGGCTCTTGACTGCCACGTGTCCAGCAAGGCGCGTGCTGGTGGTGCTGGTGGTGCTGGTGGTGGTCGTGGTGCTGTTCCTGAGTCAGTGCAACGGTCGGCGCTACGCTGCGCTACGAACCCGGCGACCCGAGTTCGATTCCCGCTCGCGGCCAACACCGGCGACTATTATCTGAAGCGGTCCTGCGCCTCCCCTAGGTCGACTCAGCCTCAAGTGAGTACCTGGTGCGGTGTGTAAACATCGCCACTGGGGAGACAAAGGCGGCCGGGCGTGGCGCTGGCCATCCCCATCCTTCGTGTGCCGTTCCAGTCTTCATAGGTGCTCGCTAACACCACTTGCCCCCTACAGTCTCTGTACCCCGCGTGTGCGTCACTGCAAGACCCGCGGGCCACTAAAGACCCCTGGTGGCCTTTGGTGCTGCCCACTGACATGCCCCCCCCCCCCCCACACACACACAGAGAGTGACAACACCGCCCCCCCCCCCCATCATCGTCGTCGTCATCGTGCTGCTGTCAAACACGCAATGGTTTCACACGTGTGGCGGCCCCTCACACTGACGGCGTCTTCCCGGCAACACAGTGACCCCCCTGCGAGAATTAGCTAAGAACGCCGGCTTAGGCTATGCGGGGATTTTTGTCTTTGTTGTTGTTGTTTGTTGTTGTTGTTGTCGCCACTGTTGGTGCCGCTGCTTCTGTTGTGCCGTGCAGCGAGTGGTCCGCCAGACGCGTGCACGAGCCACGCGCCTGGCTGACGGGCGTGATGAGCGCGGCGTGCGCTACGTACGTGTGTAGGTGTGTGTGTGTACGTGTGTGTGTGTACGTGTGTGTGTGTGTACGTGTGTGTGTACGTGTGTGTGTGTAGGTGTGTGTGTGTGTACGTGCGTGTGTGTGTGTACGTGCGCGTGTGTGTACGTGTGTGTGTACGTGCGCGTGTGTGTACGTGTGTGTGTGTACGTGTGTGTAGGTGTGTGTGTGTGTGTACGTGCGTGTGTGTGTACGTGCGCGTGTGTGTACGTGCGTGTGTGTGTGTATGTGCGCGTGTGTGTACGTGTGTGTACGTATGTGTGTGTACGTGCGTGTGTGTGTACGTGCGCGCGTGTGTGTGTACGTGCGCGCGTGTGTGTGTACGTGTGTGTGTGTGTGTACGTGTGTGCGTGTACGTGTGTCTACTAGGTATTTTACTATTCAATATTTTACTATTAAATATTTTACTATTCACAAGTTTACTCTTCAATATTGTACTATTCACTATTGTATTATTCACTATTAAATAATTTACTATTTCACTATTCAAATTGTTTTATTAACTATTTTACTATTTAATACTTTACTATTCACTCCTCCACTATTAATTAATTTACTATTCACTAGTTTTATTTAACCAGGCAAGGCCCACTGAGCGATGTAGCTCTTTATTCAGAAGCGACTCTGGCTATCACAAATAATAGCCCAACGAAGTGGCTTCCCACCACCACCACCAATATCATCATCGTGGAGATGTACAGCAGCAGCCAACACTCTTAACGCGCGGCGGTGATGTTGTTGATTCTAAACGTGGAGGGGAAAAACCGGAGGACCCGGAGAAAAAATTCAGCAGGCGTTAGGGTCAGGATCGAACCCACGACCTGCTCACTTGAACACGTAGACTTTTGCGACAATTATTATCCAAAGTAGAGAGGGGTTTTGGGTGGAGGGGGGCTGGTTAGATCGCGTAAATATAAAAATGTGTCGTTAAACCCGCCACCACCCGACGCAGCCAACGAGCAAAGTCTGCCACGCAAACAGAAACACCCCAAAGAACATAACCACGACCTGCTGCGTACCGCGAGAGGTCGTTCACATCTCCCGGTGCCTCGCCGCGTGCGTGACCCCCACGCCGCCCAGGGGGCCGCGAGCCGCCACGGACGACAGGCGGCCACAGGTGGGCGGGCAGGCGGGCAGTGTCACAGGGGACAGGGGGCGGCCGTGTTGTCTCTCTGTTGTGGGTCCGTCGCCGCGGAACGAGCGGCACGCCGCGCCGGACCACACCGGAGCTACCCGGCACTCGTGACGCGCTCCCCCCTCTAGGGAAGGTTTTTTGTGTTTGTTTGTTGTTTTGGTTTCCGTTTCGTATTCCCGAGTCGTCTTATCTTTGGCCCGTTTTTTTTTTCGTTGGTTTGCAGGGTCGGCGGTTGCATCGGCTGGCTTGCCACGGTGGCCCATCGAGCGCCGTTGTTTTCCCGGCGGTCCCAGTTGATACGTGGCGTGCAATGGGCCCGTCCTGGCGTCTTCGCATTGTTCGGACGCCTCCGATTTGCACGGTTGGCAGCGCACGGTGCGAAAGAAGTTCAACGTTAAGTGTGTACATTGAGGCCAATGAGGTGTGGAACGTACACCGCTTCTTCAGATGTGGACGCATAGAAGTACAGGACAACGACGATGTTGCTGCTGCTGCTACCCACGGCCCCATCGCGTAGCCCCGCAAGCCCGATGGCAACCCTTGCTGGCGCACCAGCACCCGTCCCAGCCCTCGAGGTGTGGCGCATGCCAGGAGAATCGGCTGCCCAACCAACTCATCGCTTCCCAAGCCGCGGGATCAGTGGCGTAACGAGCAGCGTGGGGGCATGCAGGGGGTGCCCTTAACCCCCCATCCCCTGGTGGCCAAAGCTACGAGTTGGGGGCCCCCCTTGACAGCCACCATGAGATTTGTTTTCAACAAGTGTCAAACAACACTTGTTTAAAACACGGTTTAAATTATTTTTTACGGAAATGCTTTCATTAAAGTCCCACGTTTAATATGTAATTAGAACGGCAATCTTTGGCTTCCGCAAATTGCGCATCGCGGGTTTGTTTCTAAGGTCATCACCACCATCACCACAGTGAACCACAGACACGCTCAGAAACCAAAGACACGCTTAGAGACCCACAAGAAGACGGGGTACACCGTATGGGTTGACACGGTATGCATTTGCGCATCAACTATCCGCATCTGCTGCTGCTGCTGCTGCCATGGTTTGTGTGCGGCTGCGGTGTCGGGGTTCCTACTGCCCGTGAGCTGACGGTGGAAGCCAGTGGGGGCAGAGCTACTGACACGCGATACGGTGGAGCCAAGTTACAGATTCGGAATGATCTGAACCCCACTGGGACCACACGCGATGCTCTCCGTCTTTGTCCGATCGATCACTCGGACACGAAAAGGTATCCGGTCAAATTATGATGGTGACCTTGGCCGATGTCAACTGCTGCTGCTGCTGCTGCAGCGTCCGGCTACCGTCTGTCCTTGAGGTCTTCCATGCGGCTTCTCATCTGTCGACATACCACCGCAATGCGTTGAGCGACGTGCGTCTCTCCTAAGTTAGGCCCCCCCCGCCCGAACACGTGTGTATGTGTGTGTATGCACAACTTCTTTCACGCCGTACTTAGCCAACCGTGCTAATCGAAGGTACGTCCCATCCACCACCCCATACGTCAGCAGTGCTTTCTTGCCAAGCTCCATCCACCTATTCCCAACGTGGACTTTGTAAGAATGCAACGTTCCATTCCGAATGTGTTGCATCACAGCGGATTCGCATGGCCCCCTCGAGCCACGAGAGCAGTGTTCTGCACTCACTTTCGCCGATAAGAGATCATCAGTAATGGGGGCCGCCACTCATTTGAAACCTTTGGGGGTTTGGCAGCAACACGATGATGGAAGGGATTGTGAACCTGATCGGCTCACAAGTAACGACATCACATGTCTCTCCCCTCTATTTGCGACCAAAACAGAAGGAGGATTTCTCTACATCTCTGGCTGTCGCCTGATGATGCTGGTTGTTGTAATTACCGGCGAAACGTCACGGTACTCGAATGGTAAATGTTGTAGTGGGTTTACTCTCCAACACACCAGGTGGTGTCGAGCTAGTAACCAATTGGCCACGTTTTGTTTCCGTGACAAACCTCACTAATTCCCTGTGTCAGGTGGTGGCAGGTTTAACGACACATTTATATTTAAGCGATCTAACCCAAACACCTCTATTATGGATACTATTGGTCGCAAAAGCCGACTACTACTACCACTATCACTGCGTGTTAAACTTATGATGGGGAGTGTTTTCACATTGGCGAATATTGCCGGGGGCCGCACGTCACGGGCCGCACTAAAGGCCACCAGGTGCCTCCAGCCAGTGGCCCCGCGGGCCCTGCAGTGAAGATCACTCGGGCCAGAGGCTTTAGCATGAACCACCCGGAACACGATACCCATCGGGCTTTTGAAGAATCACCGCCCGATCACAACTCCCCTCGCACGATGCACGCCAACCACACAAGCTCCCCGGTGGCTCACGTCTCTCCAGTGGCGATGTTGACACAGCGCACGAAGTAATCACTCGAGGCCGAGTCGACCTAGAGGCCGCCACTCACACGTCGGCGGGCGAGGGGAGTTCTCTGGTGTTTGATGAAGAACTGGCGACGAATCCGGGCCACGTGCCCGATACGACGTGGATAGAAAAAAGAAAAAAACATTTTTGGACCGAAACTCGAGGGGCCAAGCTGCTCTTTGCCATCAATTGTCAGTCCTTTTGGTCTCCTGCATCTCGGATTTTTTAAAAAGATTTCCATGAACTACCTGCCAGTTTTTATTTTCTGGGAGTCAAAATCATCTCTCGTCTACGCCACAGATTCTGATGCAAAATCATTTGGCTCGGGGGATTTTTTTTTACATAAAACTCACCACCACCATCGTCGTGTTACGGAGGGCCACCTCTGCCAAAGTGACAAAACGTTTGCACAGCGTTCGCTCCCTCTGTGCGCGAGAGACATTCCCCGCAGCTCTGAGCTGACGGGGGGATTCTGTTGCTGGCAGTGATGGCGGGGAACAGGTGGGGTTCCGGTGTCGTCTTTGCATGTGTGTGGTGTGTCTGTGCATGTGTCTGTGTGTGTGTCTGTGTGTGTGTCTAATGGGGAGCGGTAGTGTAGGGGTTAGTGCGCTGCGCTATTAACCCGGCGACACGGGTTCCATTCCCTCTCACGGCCAACACCAGTGACGATTATCTGAACCCGTCCCGGGCCTCCCCTAGGTCGACTCAGCCTCAAATGAGTACCTGGTGCGGTGTGTAAACATCGCCACTGGAGAGACAAAGGCGGTCGGCATGGTGCTGGTCACCCACCACCTCGTGTACCGTTCCGGCGTTCATAGGTGCTCGCTAACAGCACTTGCCCCTACAGTCTGTTAAGGCTATACGGGGAATCTTTTTGTGTGTCTGTGCATGTGTCTGTGTGAGTGTGGGGGTTAGCGGTCGTGTGGGGGTTAGTGCTACGCTACGAGCAGAGTTCGATTCCCGCTCACGGCCACCAACACGAGTGACGATTATCTGAAAAATACCACTCCAGTCCCGTCGTAATATTATGATCAGGATATCGGCCATGACCTATCCACTGCTGAATGAAGGCCTCCTCCTCAAGGCGTTGCCACCTCTCACCGCAGTGTAACAACCCACCCGGGGCACCTGAACGGATTTCATCGCTTCATTCCCCTTGGGCGCCTTTCAACACAATACTTCTCCGTAAGAACAAACACAACGATTACAATAAACAGATAAAGTGTTGTTGAGCAGACATTTTTTTTATTTCTGAAAACCTTTCGAGAATGCACGTGTAATTGTCTTCAGCCGAGGACAGAATACCCATCCTGTATGCAACACTCCCAGGGTGCACAGCTCATTAACGGCAACTATATTTACCCCAACGAAATATCATACCAGAGGCAACGAAGGCACGCCAAACTAAAGCAACGGTAAACAACAGTGAAGAGCAAATTAAGCCACACACACGGAGGCAAATGTCATCAAGTCCATTAAATATTTGGTAGGTATGCACCCCAACAGCACTATTAGGAATACATTGCTGAGAAAAACGTAGGGAATTCATCAAAGTCAAAAAATTGGAGGCCGATATCTCTACGATGACCGAGCAGGTCATTAACGTAGACAAAGGCTGCCTGATAACAAAAAAGAAATATCTGTGTTTAATATTTCCACCACATTAAGTGAAAATCTTCATCGGAAAAAAACAGCTCTGTGACACCAATACCAACACCAATACCAACACCAATACCGTCTCGGCTGTCATACTACGAAAGAGGTCACCACTGATATGAAATTCAAACAGCTAGCTCAAATAAAAAAAATATCTTTTTCGGTTTACTTATTCCATGAATGGCAGCCTTCACACCACAGTATTCTAACAAGACGGCGTTTGTGGTGGTTGCGAATGTGACGGCTGCGACACCGACACATCCATTCCCTTTGGAGCCGCGTGTGCAAATTCTCTGTAGGTCGGGAAAGTAAAAGGGTGCGCAACTCTGCTGTTACTGGGGAGAAAAACAAATGCAGTTTGGTCTGAGAAATTGTTTCACAACAACGCCATGAAAACATCAGCGCTGTGCGTACGCACCCCCCCCCCCCTCTCTGGCCATTCTCCGTAAGACTGCGAGGTAAAACACTAGGCCCCAAGGGGATGGACTCGGCCCACGGTCCATCTGGAGTGAATAAAACAAAGTGACCCCCCCCCTCTGCGAGAGAGAGGTCAACATCGATCGTCGCATCGGTAGATCGGACCCTGTCATAGTGATAGGAATTTCCACCACCGGCCAAGGGGCTGGCCAGCAGAGACGAGCAAGGAGACGCCGACTTCAACGGCTGGGGCTCGCATTCAATGTCATTGTTGTGGCCATCTTTAGTTTAGCGATCGTAACTATTTCACGTGGTCACAATTAACCAGTTTGGTTGTGTCCGCATTCCCTTTCAACATTCAACAAATTAAAGCTGTTTATAAAAAATGCTTGTATACTTGCAGTACTCTATAGCAAAAAATGCAGGAATGTTCAACATCTCAGAACGGACCTTTAAAAAAGTACATTTTACATGTCATACATTCATTACCTCTAAGTGGGGGTTCGGGAAGGAATGCGGAACAGAATTATAGACTGAACAAAAATGATCCGACATTTCAGGCACATGACTGGGGGAAGAAGAACAGAATGTGGAATAAAAACGAATATTTCGTGAACTAACAATCAAGGGGAAAGAATGATCAATGGCACTACAATAGATTTGATATAACAGTGGAATAAAACATACATTTCAATTATATATTTTTTTTATTACAAACACAATCTAGGAATGTTCCGAATATTGTCAATGTATATAGATTCTTAACATATCAAACCTAGATAGATTTTTTTATTCTTCAAAATAACGTGATAGCATTAAAACACACGTCGTTTAAACGTGGCGATGTACTATGGCGTACATCTAATATTCCAAAATCCAAACAACCTGCTCATCATACCCACTACCAGGACTGTCTTGGCTGAGCGGCGTTTCTCCGTAGCTGCACCAGGCATTTGGAACTCTCTCTCTCCCACTGCATGTACGCAGCAACATCCAAGCACCATCCACCTTCAAGCAGCAGCTCAAGGCTCACCTGTCCAGGCTCTCACCGAAGAAAAATAAAAACACATCTGGCTTCGATCCGGGTGATCTCTCTAAACCTTCGCCGCATCTCCCATTCTCTCTTCGAAAGTCCTTGGAACGGGCTGCAGCGCACCGCATTGCCACTCATTTGACATCTGACGACGTCCTGAAGCATTTTCAATCTGACTTCCAGGCGGGCAACAGTAGGGAGATGTAATTGGTTCGGGTAGTGAATGACCTCCAGTCGGCTGACAAGGGGGCTCAATGACACATGAGTCATAAGTGCTGCATTTGACTCCATCGATCACAACATTTTCCTTCACCGCCATGAAAACCTTTATGGGAATTTATGGCTCAGGCCTGATTTTGCTTCAATCCTTTCTAACAACCAGAACCCAATACGTCTCACAAAGTGGCTTCACACCAACCACTGAACCAGTCCTGTATGGTGTCGCACAGGGCACCGTCCTTGGACCCCCGATTTTCAATATTTACCGAACATCTCTGGGTTCACTGCTTAAGCACTGATGTATCGTTGTTACGCAGACGAGACACAGAAACATTTTCTCCTACCCCCTACACCCCTGATCCACAACAACAGACTCACAACTCACCATTTCTCTATCATTGATAAAGTCAGAAAATAATTGAACATTGCATCCGATTCACGAAATATGCGCATGTTATAAATTGTGATGAATGCATATATTGCAAATTATACGGTTGCCAATTATAATAAGTGAATTGATGATTTCAAAACACTCGCGCTAAAGGTGCCTTAGTTGTGGCTTGGAACTTGACAGGTGTTGATGGCCAACACACTTGCACTGTATTTTCGCGATTAACTTTCATCAATAATCCATAGCGAGTTATACAACTGCCAAAGAGTGTAATAAACTTCTGAAACTTCCAATTGAAACACTCTCATGCCATTTATAATGCCTACGCAGTACAACTTTGCCGATGCTCCATATTAAAGGCGCAAATCAGAACATGACCCGAAACACATTCGGCTGTAGAGAGTTCCTTCCTAAATCCTGCGATGTAATTATCGACACGGAGAAGCCGGTGGAGTGGAGGCTCTTAAGCAGGTCGGTGGCTCGTCAAGAGCGACGAGACGCAAAGCATAGAGGCCGCAATGTGCTTACAAGTGACATGAAACCTGCTGCCATTGAGCCACAGATGTCACATGGCACGAAGTGCATTAAGTGAGCCACACGGTACGATTTAAATGGTGATCTACATTTGTAGGCTCGTGCCACGACTTTTGTGCCGGCCAAAGAGGACCCCAATGCCACCCAATGGCGCGAGACGTGGGGGGAAAACGGTGGAGTCCAAAACGAGAACCGGGCCAAAGAACAGATGAAGGTACAGCTCCGGTTTCTCTTTGCTGGCCCAACCAGTAAGTACCGCTCTCAACTGCGTCCCAACAACAACACAGGGAAGGAGGTGTCTATATTTCCTCCATAAGTGGAAGATGAAGTACTCGCCAAACTGCGAATGCAGTGAGATCCAAACAATCGTGTGTAAATCACTGATGTCTGTCGATACAATATGCATATTCTTGTGAAACTCGCGGACTCCACTGAGGTACACCAAAACACCATGCGTACTCTGGTGTAATTAGCATTATCCACTGAGCTACCCTGATACAACATGTGTACTCTGGTGGAACTAGCGGAATCCACTCAGCTACCCTGATACAACACGTGTACTCTGATTGAACTAGC
>CM025641.2:8597126-8627565 GCA_014621495.2 Entosphenus tridentatus | reverse complement strand
GAGTGAGAGTGTGAGAGTGAGTCAGTGTGGTGGGTGTGGGTAGAGGAGTGTGAGTGTGCAAGTGAGTCAGTGTGGTTGGCGTGAGTAGAGGGAGTGAGAGTGTGCGAGTGAGTCAGTGTGGTGGGTGTGAGTAGAGGGAGTGGGAGTGTGCGAGTGAGTCAGTGCGGTTGGCGTGAGTAGAGGGAGTGGGAGTGTGCGAGTGAGTCAGTGTGGTGGGTGTGAGTAGAGGGAGTGGGAGTGTGCGAGTGAGTCAGTGCGGTCAGCGTGGGTAGAGGAGTGCGAGTGTGCGAGCGAGTTGGAGAGCGCTCAGCACCTCGGACAGTGGCATGGGCGGCTGGCGAGGGTAGAAGAGTGCCGAGAGGTCGGCCTTGAGCTGCTGCTGCTGCTGCCGGGGCGCAGCGTCCTGCTGCACCTTGCCATCGAGGCCGGCGGCGCGACCCACGGCGTCGGCGCTCCGCGTGTAGTCCACCGCCAGGATGTCGTCCCAGTTTCTGAACTTGGACTTGAAGATCTGCGCACAAAAGCAAGCAGCGCAGCTCTCAAGATGTACAGCGCTGAGAATGGTCGTGAAGCTAATTCTTTAATACTCAAACTAATCCCAGCAACCCCTTGTGTTCAGTCGGATATTAAGGATATGGCAAGTGCAGTAGACTGACGAGTGCATGTTAATTGGGATTGGGTGCAATCAGAATGAGAATGTTTTTCACGAATGATAACACAATAGAAACCAACACATTTCCCTGCAACTAAGTAATTAGTGCATGTCATTTATAGCGCAAAAGCATTGCGGGTGTTAACACGCAGCTTAGATTTGTTTAGCTTTTTTAAATTATCATGGTTCCTAGGATTACACATACTAACAATATTTATTTCGAGAGCAACTTTCATACTACCAGGTTCAAGGCACTTGAAACTCTTTATGATAAAACAAAAATTATACCGTGTGTGTGTGGTGTGCTTTCTAAATGTCACCCATACCACGTGTGTGTGCCTGTGTGATCTGGGGAGCAGTGGTTTAGTGGTTGGTGCACTGCGCTACGAAACCGGCAACCCGAGTTCGATTCCCACTCACGACCAATAACAGCGGTGAATATATGGAACTGGTCCTGGCTCAACCCGAGGTCGATTCAGCTTCAAATGAGTACTTGGTGCGATGTGTAGACATTCTCCACTAGTAGAGAGACAAAGGCGGCGGGGTGTGGTGCTGGCCATCCACCCCCTCGTGTGCCGTACTGGCATTCATAAGTGCTAGCGAGCAGCACTTTCTCCAACGATCTGTTGGGGTTATACGGGGGATATTTGTCTTTGTCTAGCCATCCCGCACTTTGCACTGGTGTGTACAGCATTTATAGATACCGTTGCATGTAGACACTCTATAATCCTAGATTGTGTTGTATTATTAGAGCTACCAACCTTGGTCCAGTTAGGCCTGGGACAGCCTCGGTTTCAGAAAGCCTGTCGAGGTGTCCCGAAGCAGTTGTAAAATCCAAGATTTTGTCCCGGAATAACATGTGTCTGGTCTGAAACTCGACTCTTGATAGGGCCAAATGGCGGCCATACATGAATGGCAGGTATAGCGGGCGGGGATGGCAGAGTCGTCGGTGAGGCCTGAATAGGTGGGGCCCAACATCAGAAAGAGCGAGGCCACTCAACCGTGTGGTTGGGCCGAGTGGCTGAGTGGCTGAGAGGCCTAGTGGCCACATGACTGTATAGTCGAGTGGCTGAATAGTGCAGTGGCTGTGTAGCCGAGTGTCCGAGTAACTATAGTCCAGTGACGGAGTGGCCGAGTGGCCCAGTAACCATGTGGGTGTGGCTACGTGAAAGTGGGCAGGGCTGACGCAGACATGGACTGCCATGAGCCACGGCTGAGCCCGCCAGAAACACGGTGGTCGAGCTCTGCGACGCATCGCGGTACCTGAGACTCTGTGCCCTCGATGTTCTTGAGCACGGTGGCGTGGCGCGGGCGGGGCAGCATGGCGCACACCTCGGAGCCCAGCTTGAGCGCGGCGGCACGCAGCAGGCGCGGGGAGCGGCGGCCCATCCAGATGAAGACGTCCGAGTGGCAGTCGAGCAGGTACACGCTCCTCGTGTCCAGCAGCGACTGCACCTGCACGGCGTGCGCACGCGCGGGGTTCAGCGGCGCCACGGCGATTCAAGGGCGAGGAAAGTTTCGCTCGTAACTTTTCAAGCGAAGATTTCAGGGAAGAAATTGCATAACGTCAGCGAATCAGAATGGAAATTAAACGGATCCTGCGATGTTTTTGGTTTGTATTCAGAATTTTGGACGAAATACAGCCTTTCGTTCAAATTCAACCCGCCTGATTTTGTCTCATTCCTTCAGAAGGTATGCTAGAGGTTGGACACAAGCGGTTACCATGTATGCTGTGTATAACCTGTGCTCATGGCGAGCATCACAACGTGCGGTAATATCGCTCACTATCCACGGCTTTGGGGTGGAAGGATTCACCCTCCCAGCAATTCCGTGAATCGTTGTGATTCAACTCAAGAGATGATTCTCCTTTGTAACGCTCTTGTGAATGGGCAGCACCTCTAGCGGCTTTGCAGAGGGGATACGTGAACGTGCAATAATACCATTTGAAAAACACGCGATTACAATGCGTGTAGTGCGAGCTTAAGAATGAATATTGATCGACAAGTCAACGGCGTCGTTTTACCCCCGCGATGGTTAACGTTCACACGAGACTCGCTCTCCATTCAGCACTAACCAGCCTCTGCTCGGGCATCAGCTGAGCGCACAGCTTCTTGTTCTTGTGCTCCACAGACAGCCGGTAGTTCACCTGCGGTAGCTCCAAATAGCCCTGGCCCAGGCCCACCTGCACGCACAACAACACCCGCATGCTTAGGAATCGCTGCCATTCGCCACTTAACCCGTTTCACATTCCGATGACGTACGTATACATCATCAGTTTTTCTTCCGATGACGTACACCATCAAAACGAAACCGGAAGTAAAATTAAAATAAAATAACTTTATCGGTACCGAGGTTCCCAGAAGGCCACGCGGGAGGGCGTGTGGCAGTTTGGCGCCAGCTATTATAGAGCGTGGTCGTGTCGCTACGGCTCTCTGCGGTGAGTACAATGCCTTTAAAAAAACAACGGTGATGTGCCTCTCTTAATAAATTTAACGGCAAGCCGCTTTGCGCGTTCCGAGATTCAGCGGTGAATGGGCCCTACCCTGCAATTTGCAGACGTCTCGGAACGGGAAAGGGTTAACCGTGGTGGCGTCGCCATGTCTCAACCTGCTTGAGTGTGCAACTACGGAGGCAAGGGCCATGGTCTCTGTGCGCACACCCCGAGGGGTTTTAGAGGCTGGATACTGCCTGGCGTCTGGCCTCGTGGTCCTTATTTGTCGATTCTCAGCTGCTCAGTGTCGTACCGATTCTCTGCCTGCTGTTGCAGCTGCAGGAGTCTCACCAAATAGCTGCGTAGTGACAACGATCATAAACCTCCACCACAGGCGCCAGTCCCAACACTGCTCGTGGCCATCAGGTCCGCTCAGATACAGATCTCGTTCAATGTTATTTGCATTCTTAGATCACGCATTAGGAAAAACGGCCACTGTTTAGCCTGATGAACTGTCTGAGGTAGTACTGTGAATGAGTTAGTGGTGTACCTACCCACAGTGGCAATGTACGCAGAGGGGTGGTGTGGCAAGCTATGAAGGGGTGTCGCCAAAAACGTCACCCATTGCATAGTTTTATTTTTAAAGCCACACAGTGTCATTGACGAATGTGTCGAGTCTTGTACTTATTTGTGCTTGTTGCACCACTGCCAACGCAACAGCAGCACCACCAGAGAATTTGTTGACAATTAATTCATAGCGCAGTGCCCCAACAACCGTGAGCACACAAGACGCTATAGGGCCCAATGGCATAACGCCGACAGAACAGTATACCAGCACAATACAAAGAGTTTTCTACGGTGAAGATGGAAAAGTATCAGTACAGTGAGGATGAGGAATGTATAGACGTGCATCGTGCTTTAACAAAGCAAAACGTCAAATATATATTTATTTAGAAGAGCAATGCAGCGGCAGTAATTGGTTATTTTCACGAAACGATTCACAAAAAAGACAAAACCACAGACCTCTCTTGGTGAGATTCAGACAGCGGAAGAGAGGCAGAGGCTATGACGGGAAGGGAAACGCCGTTCCAGCATGTGCCGAGGAGGTGGGGGGGGTGTTCCCCCCACACGCGACGGATCGGGGAAGGTGGAGCGAGGAGGCAGCATTGCTGGAGACGTACGAAGTGGGAAGGGAGAGATGGGCGCCACGAGAAAAGTAAGAGTAAGCAACAGCAAGAAGCAACAACAGCCACGAGGGAGACACTTGGGGCGTCCGGAGAACGCGAGGCGACGTGTTCTCGTCCCCGACCCATTACCCTGAAGAGTTTGGGCGTGCAGGGAACGAAGTCGGCAGGAACGTGAGGCACAATCGAGTCGGGCTGCCCCCCTAAGGTCGTCCAGAATTCCTCGGGCTCCTCGCCCTGCGCCACCATCAGGATTTCGGCTTGACCCTTGCGCTCATTCTTGTTGATCTTCTCCGCAAATAGCCTGGAGGAGAGGAGACGTTACATTGTGTGGTGCGAGGAGGGCTTCTCCAACTCCATCCACATAGGTGAGAGAGGAAAGGCAGCGCCTATTTTTTATGTGCGTATTCTGTGGGTGGTTGTGTGCAATGTTGTTTGTGTTTAAGAGAGAGATAACAGATGTCGATTCAACGATTTAAATCAATTCTTAAGTTCAGGACAAATGCAGTGAATCATATGCACAATGCATTGTCTATTGTTATTATTTGTAGATGTTTTAGCATATAACACAAAGTGGTGCCATGGTGGCGAAATGTTACCACTTTCGCCTGGTGTGCAGGAGGTCATGGGTTCGATCCCAACCCTGACGCCTGTATATTTGGAGTTTGCGTGTTCTCTCTTTCTCACATTGGTTGCGTGGATTTTTCTCCGGGCACTCCGGTTTTTCCCTCCACATTTAGAAACATGCGTTTAGATTATTTGGCTGCTATAAACTCCCATGTTATAAGCCACTTTGTAGATCTGTTATTTATGCCCAGGTCACTTCTGCAAAACAGCTGACAGCTCAGTGGACTTTACCTGGTAAAATATATTTTTAATAGTAAAATATAATTGTAGTTTTTTTATTTGGTCCACATGACCCAAGCAGCTACTAAAGGCACGACATCCACCAACACATGATTGATTCCCAGTGTTAATTATAGACTTAGTGCTGCAAGCAGCACGTTTTGTCACTACTCCTACACCCCTAGTCCTCTTTTTCATTCCTCTCTTTCCCTTGATATGTTTTCAAGCGCAAGATCTTCGTGAACGCAATGTAGAAGCACGATGCTTTAAGAAGAACACTGGATGGTTGGAAAAAGGCCTCCAGTGATATTGCAACGATTATAATGACAAGGGAGTAAAGTGGGCGAGAGGCGGGCACCTGCACTTTGTCTTGGCGTTGAGGCCGGCACGCCGCCCCTTCCAGATGTAGATGGTGTTCCCAACGTCCAACATAAACACAAAGCTGCAAGGCAAAAGCCAGGAGAATAATTTTACAATTCACAACGAAAGTTTCCCATTTAGCAATATAGGCTGCTGCGAGAGGCTCGAGATTTTCAACAGATACTGGTAGACTAGTATCAGACAAACAGGTGTAGCAGCAGAGGCCTTTTGATTTTATCCTTTATGTCAACGTATCATGCCACTCAATTACATGTTACGTAGTTCTAAGTATACAACACTATCACATGCAAGCGATGCAATCTAATTGGGCCCAGCGTCTGACCTAAAGACAAAGTTACAAAGGCAAAAGCCGGAACAATCAATTTGCAACTCACAACAAAAGTTTTCCATTTTACAATATAGTCTGCTGCAGGGGGCCCGAGATTTGCAACAGATACCAGACAAACACGTGTAATATCAAAGGCTTCGTGGTTTTATGTCAGGTTATCTAGCCACTCAATGACAGGTTACGTGGTTCTAAGTAACCAACACTGTCACATAAAAAGCGATGCGATCTAATTTGCCAGAATGGAAAGGGAAGTGCGTGAGGATTAGCCACGCTGCGCGTCCTCACCGTAGGTCCAGCGAGCTTCCCTTGAGTGCTACTGCCTCCAGGTGGATGCTTTGTGTACCGTGACAGCGGTACAATCTGCCCAAATGCACAAGCACAGCAGAACACACGTGCGCAGGATTTACCGACTGTCGCTACTCGGGCAGTTATTGGGTTATTGGGGGACGGTGATGTGGAGTGGCGAGTAGTCTGAGCGCGTCTGTATACGAGCGAGAATGACTGCGTGTGATTTGCTCGTTTTTGTGCGCGTGTCCGTGCCGCTGGAACCCATTGTGGGTGACAGTGGACAGTTTAGTCCATAAATGTGCGAGACTGCCTCATATTTAATTTTATAAGTGTGCTTTCACGACCTATGTTAGGATTCATTATTACGGTACTTTATTTTGGGTTAAATCATTTAAGTATAACATACATTTTTTACAACCTTCCAACAATCAAATCATGTTTTCACATGGGCAAATATGCCAATTGATTTTGTTTTATAGCAAACCAAATGTTGAAACGTGAGCGCGTGTGAGAGTTGAGCTTTGTTTAACATCTGACGATGCTGAATGTAATCTCCAGCGAAATGTTATTCGTACGAAATTGCCACAATTTTGCATGGACGTTTCAACATTCCTTCTCTAGTTTGCTGAAAAAAAACCAAATCAAGTGGCACATTTGGCCACGTGACAACTTGATTTGATTGGTTATCAGGTGGTGGAGGGTTAGAGTAAAAAATCTAACATCAAACCTACACGGCGATCGAACCCAAAATAAATTACTTGTACGGAATATTTGTTTGCGAGCTTGTACGTGTGCAAGCCTGTGTGTGTGAGAGTGTGTGGAAGCATGTGTGCGTGCGAGCATGTGCGAGCGTGTGCGAGCGTGTGTGCGAGCATGTGCGAGCGTGTGTGCGAGCGTGTGTGCGAGCGTGTGCGCGAGCGTGTGTGTCAGCGTGTGTGCGAACGTGTGCGAGCGTGTGCATGTGCGTGGACGTGTACATTTGAGCGTGTACGTTTCGATCGTGTCGCCCGTTCAAAGTGTGAGAATCAACAGCTTCACAATCTTTTACTATGCTTGTGTCGACTCGCATCACCACAATTTGCTATATTTGCAATACTCTCTATTTCTCATGTGACACGGTTGTTTTTGTTCTGATCACTATTTACTTCATCGCTGTACTTTGTTTTTTTCTTATGTCATTTTGGTGAGCGAGGTCAACTCTTGCAAATGAGACTCATCCTGGTCTCTCCGAGCTCTCGCCTGGTTAAACAAAGTAAACTGGAACCATGCTGCGCAGTTTGAAGTCACCCAGGACCACTGTGCTTCAGGTCACATGGCTGCAGGATTGAGAGCAACTGCCTTGTTGCTGACCCTGCACTGGCAATGCATTGCAGATAGGAGGATATTGAATGCACATGTAATGGCTTTCTCTGTTCAGTATTTTTACCTTTACTTTTCGAATGCATATGGACTTTTTCTTTCAAAAAAGTATTTCAATGAAAAGCTTAAAATCGTTGTCATGCTGTAGAAATTATATCATGCAGAGATAAGCAATGCAGTGCAGGTGTTATATCAGTTCGCGTCCAGCAAATGAAAGGTGACACTTATAAAAGGCTCATGACCACATTTGCATTTGCTTTTTAACCTGAAAGAAGCTCTCGCAAATCTATAATTCTAAGTGTTGTATTTGATTCTAGCTTGAGCAATTAAATTAAATGACACTGTAAAGTATGTAATACTTCCTACCAAATGAACCCATCCATTTAATATTCTGTTTAAATCCAGGTGTCACTAATCCATTTACCCAAAACACAAAAGCAGCAGCTGCAGGGCTTCCTTAGGATGTGGAGGTGAGGTTGGAGCTTTCATTAGCGATGCACACAGCAGAATTAAAGGATTTCTCCTGCCAAATCACCACAATTAACGTCATCTCAACCGCAGCCACTGCGACGTCTGCCTTAAGAGCTGCCCATTTCACCGATGACGTGAACTTACCGGACAATGTGGGCGTTTTCCTCCACCGTGAAAAATCCGCTAGACGTTCCCCCTTCAATGTACGAGATGGAGCCATCAAACACCTATACACTCACATGCAGAGACGCAAAAACAAAAGAGCCCATTCTTCCAATCAACAACAGCAAGATCAATAGTCAAAGTGCGAATATAAAACTGACGAACAGTCCAAGTTCCACGTCATTCATCGGACAGATGAATTCGATTGCATAGATAGAACTAGATGTCACAGAACATCAGGGTGCACGTAAGTGTGATTGACATGCTCCACGACATGGAAGTTAGTCTAATTATAGCACACAAGGCTGCAAGAGCCAGGATTTTCTAATCTACAAAACTTATTCAAAAGCAATGCTTTGTTTAACCCTAAATCTTAAAACCAGTGCCTCTTATATGAATTCCTTCCCCCCCCCCATAATTCCACTCGATTATGTTCCTGAAATACCTGACCACCTAATAGAATGCCTCTAACCTACACAGAGACATAACCTCATATCTCTGACCCAAGTGTAAACATACATTTTTTTTGTTTTTATTCAACACGAAAACTGCGATCATAGCAGAGGGCACATAAACATACATGCAGGGATTGTATATCCAGGAGTTGCACCCTCTAGCTAGATCCTTCTCCCAAAACAGGGGCTATTTTAGGGTATATCGGGTTCCTTTTATGACCGAGGCATGGGTGTGGGGGACTGGGAAAGGGGAGGGGGAATATGACCAAAATAACGAGCGAAATAAAAAAGAAAATAACTTAAAGCCCATGTCCGTCCATTCTCCCCCTAAGAACAGCTGTCATTCATAGCATATTGAAAGTAAAGTGAATCCTGGGGCCTGTCCCCCCTCAACCTCCTCACCATTCCCGCTGGCTTACCGAGTGTAAATATTGAATGAAAACCCTTCTAAGCGCACGGAACGAAACGTGAAGACAAGTGTCGTGGAAGAACAAGCATTCCGATTGCATCCTAGAGCATTCCCTGTTATATTTCGATTTAAAGCTTTCGTGACTGCAGGAATTCATCTTCTTGGTTCTTTCGGTAAAGTCGCCTCGACAGACCTGGTTTCACCTGAGGACGGCTGCTTGCGTTGTGGCCGAAACGTCGTGAGAATTATTTTATGTTTTATTTTTATTATTTTATTACTTCCCTTCTACGTGACTTTACCGAAAGAACCAAGAAGATGAATTCCCTGTTATTCCAGGACCCCCCCGAAACCCCACCACGGTATCTGCTTAATTCTGCTGTTGATATGTAAAGTCCTTTGTCAAGGCGCTCTCCTCCCCCGACCCAGCTTAATTATACGCTGCCAAGTTTGGCGGTGTTCATTGGGACGCTGTCTTTCCGACAGCTCTGTTTCTTCACCTGAGGATGGCTGCTTGTGTTGTGGCCGAAACGTCGTGAGAATTTTGATTTTATTATGTTTTATTTTTATTCTTTTATTATTTCCCTTCTACGTGACTTTACCGAAAGAACCAAGAAGATGAATCCCTGCAGTCACGAAAGCTTTAAATCGAAAGATATCGGGGGGGGGCTTCACTCACAGCGAGGAACTCTTCGCTCTCGTCGTCCATCTCCTCCCGCTGCGACCTCCCCTCGGCGCCCAGGAAGTTGCGCAGGTTCACGGCGTGGATGGCGGCGCACGCCTTCTTGTCGAGCGTTGCCTTTGCCCCGATCCAGTAGTAGATCTCCCACGCGATTGCCCCGTTTTCGTCGATGAATGTCTGTGCAGAGAAGAAAGGGAGCCGAGCGCGCAGAGAGAGGGTGGGACGGGCAAGCGAGCCGCCACACAGGCCTTCAAACAGGGCGCTCGTCGCAAAGCATCGCTCGTCGGGAGGCTGCAATTTCTAGAAAACATATTTATAAAAAGAAACTCTCCAAGTTAATATGAATACTGCTCATGTGATGAATTTGCATCCTGTGCCTAGGAAGTGTTTCCTACTGTACATTCAGAAACAATCCGCTCAACTACAAAACGCACAAAGGTCATGCTTATGTGGGGAAGATTGTTATGATTTCGTGCCATCCTGCAGTGTGCATAGGTTTTGTGAAACGTGCAAAATAATATTGTTTTCTTGAAGAAAAGCCGATTACAATAGGTTTTCACGAGGGTCCTCCTTGGAATGCTTTGACCACTGTTTCGAGGATATTTTCCCCTGCCTACCACTCCCCGCTCAAGTAATTGGACTCTTCACCAACTGCCCTCTGCTCCAAGGTCCTGATCAAAAACCTGCACTTCACACAAAAGGTCACTCCCTCTCTGCTGCCACCACCTCTGGCAGTTTGTGCAACAAGAAACCCATCTCCCCCGACCCCCAGCAAGGGAGGTTAGGCCGCTCACCCTCAGCACGATGTAGCAGTCAGCGTCGTAGAACTTGCCATGGTAATCATCTTCGGTCAGCTGTGGCAAAAAGTTCTCAATGTGCCACACGGACACGCCGGGGATCTGGCCCACGTCTTCAGTGAAGATCTCCGAGTAGTCGAGCTGCGGCTTGGCTAGGCCCTCGTCCCAGCGGCGGCTCTTCACCTCCGTGTAGCGCACGTCGCCTCCCTCCTGACAACGATGATGATGATGATGTAAGTAAACAGGGTTTTATTTTTTTTTCATGAAACAAAACATAAAGGCCCGTTACAGCATATCATGAGATTCGCATGATCTAAGGTAGGCATTTACGCGGGAATCACGTCAGCAGTTTTATCCACCGTGCATGTAACCGTGAACTTGAACCATCAGCCGTGAGTCTATGGACTACCTCTGGAGTCCTGACCTCTAGCCATCACGATCCTTCTAGCGACGTGGCCTGCCCAAGCCCACTTACTTTTGTAATGACGCCGACACACGTAACTACTTGGGGCCTTTTATTAGACACAGCACCAACACTAGGCCCGGGCTACTTTCTTGCCGCTTGAAGCTCGTACTCTCCCAGAAGGTCCCCTCCTCCCTTTGTGCTCTCCCCTATTATACCCTTTCGAGCCTCCTCCCTCGAAGCATCACTCACCCCACTTCTTTCGGCCAATCCTCGTCCTCCTCCACCACCAACAATTGTCAACCGTCCCCTCAACCGTCAACCCTCGCTTCCCGCCTTTTACGTTTTAAACCTCTGCTCCAATCCCTTTGAACCATGTCTCCCGACCAATCACTTTGGAGTCCTCTCTGCACCAATAGGAGGCCTTGGCGTACTTCCTGACTGCCCGTCTGCCAATACGCTTGCCTCAAGTGAGTGGTCTGTTACCTCGGTCATTACACTTTTATTAGCAGGGAATATGATGCCTCGAACCTGTCGGTTAGATACTAAAGCATGTGTCAAATCATTAATAAACAAGGTCCTCCCTTGAAAATGAGACTTTTGCTCTCAATGGGCACCAATCTTGTTTACGTCCATGATTGTACCTGTGCTGCTGTACACCATTGTCATACTGGTATAGGCGGTGCACGCTACTTGCATGCGGTGGTGCGTGGTTGGCCAGCGGGTAGCGTGCCGGCGAGACAGCCGCGTCACGGTGTGCGTGCCAGAGCGGGGCGTCCCAGTGCAGTGCCTACCGCCAAGGTCTTGTTCTTGTCGTGGGCCACGTCAGACATGCCCTTGAGCACCTGCTTGGCTTGGTCGTCCTGCGCGGAATCGCGACGCCTGCGCAGACGCAGCTTCCGCGCCACATGGTCCTTAGCGGGCTGTCCGCCCCCTGAGAACACAAATCGTAACAATCGTCGACCCTCTATGACCACACGGGCAACCATGCAATCTACAGTGCCGTTGGTTCGTTACATCGACGGACCCCCGTGCACGGCGTGCCGACCACTGTCTGCCACGGCTCCCGAGCCAACTGTTGCCCAAATGCAAAGCAAAGGGGGGGGGGAAAAAACAAAGAAAAAACAAAAACACAAAACACAACACCCTGGGCTTAAAACGCAGATGCCCCACGTGTGCTAGTGTGTCTGAGACATGCGCTTAAAAGTAGGCAGACAGCGCGTGTTGTTGCTATAGGGGAGCGGGCAACATGGGGAGAGGAGGCAGGCGAGGGAGGCGAGGGAGGGGAGGGAGGGGAGGGAGGCTGCTACCGGCGGCGGCGATGGCGGCAGGGGAAGCGCCCGCCAGGCGGAGCTGGTTTTGCAGCGAGAAGTCGATGTTGTACAAGTTCTGCGAGCGGTCGGTCGGCTTGGGGGGCATCACCAGGTTGGGGTTCTCTCTGACGTCCAGGACCTCCACAACAGCCCCACACAAGCAGAGCACACGCCCAACTGAGTCCCCTTGTCGTGATCATCATTCACCTCACGCCATCTGGAGTTGAAACGTTACCTACAATGCCAATGTCTGGCGCAGCTGCAAATATAGAAGCTAATACTATTAAGCTAA
Organism: Entosphenus tridentatus; assembly: GCA_014621495.2. Lineage (NCBI taxonomy): Eukaryota > Metazoa > Chordata > Hyperoartia > Petromyzontiformes > Petromyzontidae > Entosphenus > Entosphenus tridentatus. The sequence goes on along the minus strand of CM025641.2, from coordinate 8,615,115 downwards.
ACTATTTTTATTTTACCAGGTAAGGCCCACTCAGCTATATCGTTCTTTTACAGAAGCGACCTGGACACAAATGATAGCTCGACGAAGTGGCTAATCATGTGGACATTTATAGCTATCGAATACTTGAAATACATTTTTCTAAGCGTGGAGGGAAAAACCGGAGGACCGGAAGAAAAATGTACGCAATCATGGGGAGAGCGTGCAAACTCCAAAGATACAGACGTCAGGGTTTGGATCGAACCCACGCATTCCTGGTTGGTTGAGTAGTGGGATTTATGCCCCACAAACGTGTACCGTATGTCATTGAGAACTCTCAACTGACAAAGGAGTTCATATTCTTGGTTCTTTCGGTAAAGTCACGTAGAAGGGAAATAATAAAATAATATAAATATAATATAAATATATTTTATTGTTTCCCTTCTACGTGACTTTACCGAAAGAACCAAGAATATGAATCCCTGCAGTCACGAAAGCTTTAAATCAAAATTTGACAAAGGAGTTGCCGAGAGTTTGAGGTGGGCTGAATTAAAAAATAAATGTGAATATTTAGATTTCACAGATTAGTTATGTTTCCCCAAGCACAAAACGTTCCATGTTGGCTCAGCAGCGACGGCACTGCGCTACGTCTGTATCTCTCCAGAGCTGTCGTTGTTCGGCAATGCGCGTCTGCTTGGCTCACCTCCAGGTCGGTGAGGTAATGCACGAGCTCTGGCAGCGTGATGAGCCGGTTCTTGTTGAGCACGAGCTTCTTCAGCTTGGCACACCTGCACACATCACGGAGAGCAACAATGAGGACACGTGTTCTTAGACGCAGCTCGGCTCTGGCTCAGCCTCTAGCACTCGAGCTGCTCAGTTGTTTTCAAAGATGTACGAGCGGCTAAAGGCTGAGCTCAAAGGAATCCGGAGCGTGGCTGGGAGAGTGCTCAGAGCCAGCTCAAGTTAAGCAGGGCTCTGAGCTTGGCTCCCTGGAGGCAGAGCGAGCTGTGATGAACAATACGGGCCGAACAATGCAAATAAAATCTGCAATTCATATTCTTTGGGTCTTTCGGTAAAGTCGCGGCGTAGTTTTTTTTATTTTTTTTGCTATTTTCTTTGAACCTATCTACGTGACTTTACCGAAAGACCAAAGAATATGAATTCCTGCAGTCACGAAAGCTTTAAGTAAAAAACCTGCAATTGTTTCACGTAAAAATCAGTAATCACATATGCTGGTGATTAAAGATACTGCAATTCTACTTTTAACGCAGTAGATGCACGAGCAGCTCAATAGAGGTACTCGATGCATATAAAATCATCTTTTTCACACAGCATTTGTGGACCAGATGTTTTATTCTCTCATCATTCCATCCGCTCCGAGTTAAATCTTCATCCCTATCCAAACCCCGAGTGCGGACTCGACGCTGACCCCGACACCTCGACCTTAGCGCTGGCTCTGCAACTGATGATGACGGTAGCTCCACACCCCCGAGCCCGACACCGAGCCCTGTCTGGACGCTGACCTGCACAGGCTCTCGGGGATGAGCTCCAGGTTGTTGTCGGCTGCCACGAACTGCTCCAGATTTCCCAGCTTCCACACGCTGGAGGGAATCCCTTCGAAGTCGAGCCGGTTCGAGTTGACAAACAGCTTGCGAAGCTTGGCCAGCTTGCTGATCGATGACTGCATGCCCCCGGGGTGTTACGTTTGCACGTTAGTTTTGCACAGCGGATGTCGAGTCATTCACATAACATTCCAGGAAATACAAAGATAAATTAATTTAGCTTACCACAATGTTACCGTGTGGCACCACATTGAAGCCATCCAGACATATAAACACAGACACAATTTCAACTGACAAGTTGGGTACGAACTGAGCAATCATTGGAAGGACGTTATTAACCAGGTAAAGTCATAACTAGCTGTGATGCTTCCATCCTACCTGCCTATGTTAGCAGTTATTTCCGACTCTCCGAGTTGCATGACCTTTATAAATGTCTTTATATTAACAGGCTAAATGTCTCACTAACATCGCTGCTGCTCCCTTTTCCTCGATGTGGCAGTGGCGCTCGTTGTTTAATAGGCTGAATGTCTCTCATCAACACAGTCGCTGCTGCGGGAGCCATTTCACATTGACATGCTAATCTCTAATCTCGAGCAATGCAATGGCTTCTTCAGCACCGTAGCCGTGGGGTTACATTAACAGATTGACATGCTCATCTCTAGCAACACAATGGCCGAGGTATAGCTAGCTCTGCGATCTTACATTTACTTGCAAATTCCATCCCTAGCCCCGCCTACTTACCCTTGGGTTGTACCCATCTCAAACCGATATAACCTTTGGCTGCAGCAACTGCTCTCGCTATATTTTTTCCTGCCTCAGCAGTCCGCCTGCTGTATTTTTTCACGTGAAGACGATTGCTTGTGTTCCGATCGAAGCGTCGTGATTTTTTATTTTATAGTTTTTCTATCTACGTGACTTTACCGAAAGACCCAAAGAGTATGGCACCACATTGTTACCGTGTGGCACAACCCACCGCCTGCATGTTGCTGGTATCTCGCGCCTACGTGGCAGTAACGTGCGCAGTGGCATTGTGTTCAAGTTGAGTTTGTTTAACGAGGTAAAAACTCAAGAGGCCAGGAGGAGTCTCATTTACAAGAGTGACCGAGGGGGAGCAAAAATCACAAAAACAACGAAGCAAATTTATGGAAATCAGAGCAAAATCCACCAAACGTAAATTATAACAAACACAACTGCATTGCATAAGAAAAAAACAGCGGACAAATAACTTAGAAAAAAAACGATCGTAGGGCAATAAAGTGAAGAGTGTGGTCGCAGTGCATGAATCGCATGGTGACACGCGAGCACGGCTGCCACTGTCTGCTCGCAAAAGCCTCCCGAGCGGCAACATATGGTGGTAGTGTGAGAGCGGTGGCGATTGTGGGGAGCGGCAGTGTAGTGGCTCACGCATTGTGCTACGAACCCAGTGACACGAGTTCAATTCCTGCTCAGAAAACTGCGGTGATGCTGTCTGAACTAGTCACGGGCCTCCCCTAGATCAACTCAGCCTTAAATGAGTATCTGGTGCAGTGTGTAAACATCAGGATTGGAGAGACAAAGATGGCCGGGTGCTGTACCGAGCACGCACTTCCTCATGCACCGTGTTGGCCTTCATAAGGTCCTCACGAACAGCACTTGCCCCGACAGTCTGTGTAGGCTATAGGGAGAGGGATCTTGGGCTTGTCGTCTTGGTGTTGACAATGCAAAAAACTAGGGAAATGTGGCCATGTGGTTTGTGCGTGGTAGTGCAAGTCGAAGCAACGGAAGCACGTGTGGTGCGCGTCACGGCAGCAGCGGGCGCGTTCCCACCGGCAGCGAGGTGAGCTGGTTGCGCGACAGGTTCAGCGTCTGCAGCTGCGTCCACTGGTCCATGCACAGCGACAGCTCAGTGATCTGATTGTCGCTCAAGTTGAGGCGGCGTAGAGCGGACAGGGTGTACAGGCACTCGGGGACCCGCGCCAGCTCGTTGTGGGAAAGATCCACATCTGGCACGCGCCCAGAACAAACGTAGCCGTGAACTCGTGCTGACAGTAGCCGGGTGCAAACGAGAACAGAGGCAGCCGAGGCCTAAAACCTATCGCTCTGCAGAATAAGCAATGTGTTTCTACAACATGGCAATATGGTGCTGGAATGGTTTTCACCCACATTTGTAGTATTCTACATTTGTCCTGTGAAACTATAAAAACGAAAACTAATTTTATTAGACCAGGTAAAGCCCACTGAGCTATCTAGCTCTTTTTCAGAAGCAACCTGGCCACAAATTATAGCTCAACGAAGTGGCTTATCGTGTGGAAATGTATAGCAGCCAAATACTCGAAACACACGTTTGTAAATGTGGAGGGAAAAACCGGAGGACCCAGAGAAAAATCCATGCCACTACAGGGAGAACATGCAAATCTGAAATATACAGACGTCAGGGTTGGGATCGAACACACAACCTCCTGTATACCAGGGCAAGGGAGTGTATAATGTGCAATGCACGTTTTGCTAAGCCAGTTGACAGTGTCTGCAGGGAATCAAAGTGAAGACGACACGTGCGTCGCATTATGCACACAGGAACCGATTTTAATCCGTGAACACGTGCACTCTTACATGTCTTGTGCACTGTAGTGGCCATGCACATGCGTGCCTATTAAAACAGTCATTGTGGTGTGTCGAGTCCTCGCTTCGTATGTGTGTGCTGTACCAGCTGCCTGTCTGTTGTGTGGACCCATGTGGAGTGGTAGTGGAACTGTTAGCGCGCTGTGCTAAGAACCCGGCGACCAAAGTTGGATTCCCACTCATGGCCAACACCAGTGACGATTATCTTAATCGGTTGTGGGCCTCCCCTAGGTCGACTCAGCTTTAAATTAGTACCTGTTGCGATGTGTAAACATCGCCACTGGGGAGACAAAGGCGGCCGTGGCATGGTGCTGGTCACCCACCCCGTCGTGCGCCGTGCCAGCCTTCCCTAATGGCACTTTCCCCAACAATCTGTGTTGCGGGCTATACGGGGGATCTTTGTGCGTGTTTGTTACCAGCCAAGTGCGTGAGTGCCTCCAGCTGCGTTGGCAGGTTGCTGAGCGTACGCTGCGTGTTCCTCATGTGCAGCGTTTCCAGGGCTGTCATGGCTGTCAGCTGCCTACAGAGAGCAATTACAATCTTAAGGTCATCCTCATACAATACAAACACAACAATAAGCCACATCACAAGACGTTGTACAATAAAGTGAGACGTGTCCATCCTGCGCTGACCAGCGTGAAACAATGAGTGACTTTGGCATTGGGAGGCCTTCATCCAGCAGAGGACTGAGAAAGTGCCGTAAATGTAGCACTAACGTAACGGCTGCCGGATAGACAAAACAGCAAAAGGTCTTCCATCCGGCACTTTACCATCCGGAATGCTCTATTAACCAGCATCTGTCATTGATAGCAATACAAATCTTCCTTCACATAACCGGAAATATTCCGACAGCCTTCTGGCATCTTGACGTGCACCTATCATAGATCTGTTGTTTACAGGAGCTTTCAAGACGCTGCCAAGTGGTGGCACTAGCGGCAGTCTGTACATACAGTGCTACTGTATACTGTACTCTAAACGTCCCCAATGCTTCTCTGCAATCAACTTAGAATGCTCTACAACCGACTGATGAGTAGCTCTTTAAAATAATATATGTATTGTATCATAGTTCAAATGTAGGCTTAGTTTCTTTCTTTAAAAGTTTTATTTTATTAACTGGCACCCTCCATTCCACATTAATGCCTGATAACAGAGCTGTATTTGGAACAGACTCCACAGTAGAATCCTCAGGTTCTCTGCATGGGAAGTGCGAGCACATGAGCAGATGTTTGCGTCTTCTCAGGGGCGGGTGGCTGGAACGTGCAGGCGGATGGCTCACCGCAGCTGTGCGTGCAGCAGGGGGTTGTTGTTGAGCATGAGCGTCTGCAGGTGGACAAGGCGCCGCATCTGGGGCGGCAGACTGTCCAGCCGGTTATTGCCGAGGTCCAGGTACAGCACGTCCGTCAGGTTTATGAAGAGCTGCGTGGGGATCGTCTCGATGCTGCGGAAGGGCAGCACGAACAATGGAGGGCACGATCGATGAATGAATGACACGCGTGCGAAAACACAACGGCGATGAGGGCTGTCGAGTTGAATGTGGGAGCAAGCACCGAGACAGCGGTAACAGCATCTACCGTCCGGGCGCCAATCCAAAGGGTCTATCCGGGCAAAGCCACAAATGAGCTCCCCTGACTTGCTCCATTTCTTGACAGAAACGGTTGAACGGATGCAGCCAAGCGACCTACGGCCAACTCCCTGGTTTCCTCCACCCATGAAATACAATCGCAGAAAGAACCTGCCAGACCAATCGCTGCTATCCATCAACAAGTGGAAGTGACTGTAGATGTTACCGGCACCAGGCTTAATGTCCTTTTAGGCCACGTAGATTACCGAAGACTTACTGGCAGGTTACAGAGCAGGCCCAGGAATTATGGGTTGTCAAAGTAGGTAAATGCATATACATTGACCTTCTCTGCTGCCTTCATAGAATGCTTTGTTGGTGTTAGTGTACACGTATTTATGGCTGGCAATGCATGCAACAGATCAGTGTGATCAACACCATGCCTGTGTCCACAGTGCTTTTGTTGGCACGTAACACCGGGTACTCATTTTAGGCTGTGTCCACTTGGAAGGGACTCAGGCAGTTACTGATGTGCTCGGCTAGACATCTGACCTGTGGTTCCATATGTGCACCAAAGGTCACAGACCACTGCAGCTCTCATTCCCATACACATTCTTTGCATCCCAATCTATATTCAGTAACACAAAATAATAATCAGCTTGATTGTGGAGAATATAACTTACAAAATAAATATGCAGACAATGGACCTCCTTCACCTAACCCCATAAAAACACACACACATCCCATAGGCAAGGACCCTTTCAATCAGACATGGGTCAGAGATTGACACACACTATATACTACATATATAATGACAATGAGCATTGTTGTAGATAAAATCAACAAGTAACAAAGTGCATTCGGTAACATGACTCCTGACACATTAATTGATAGTAAACTTCCCATCCAAACATGAAAACAGGGTTGTAGTTTGGGAAGGACTGAAGATTATGGAGTTCAGAATCAGAATCTTTACTTATCCTGGAGGAATCCGATGAGCTATGAAGCTCTCTTGCACAGATGTCCAGTTGTTCACCGATGCATCAAAATAAGCGGCACTGCCGACAGCACCGTGTACGAACCTGTTGTGGCTGAGGTTGAGCACCAGCATGTTCTTTGCATTCTCCAATTCATTCGGAACCTCCGTCAGCTGGTTGTGACTGAGATCCTGAAGGGAGTACAGAGTTACGTGCAAAGGGAAAAAGTTAACACAAAAGCAGGGCTACAAGTACTCTAGGCCCAGGGAATGGCAAACTTACCACTCTTCGGCTCTGCAGATGTGCAAGCACCAAGCAGTAATCGCAGCTGGGAATCCACTATAGAGTTGATTAGTGTCTGCAACCAAATTATGTTAAATTCGCCCCAGTTTCATCAGCTCTCCCGGATGCAATGTTCAGCCTGGTTAGCACTGTGGATAGGCGGCCCATCAGAGATTTGTAGGTGTGGGGCCATAAGGTGGGCAGGAGAAGGCAAAGTTGAGGGTTACTCCATGCAAGGGTGGTTTTCTATACATTACAAACGATCATTAATGGAATTAGCCATACATCTGAATGCAGGACTCTCCAGAATTAGAGTCTAGAGACTCAATGAAGCTCTTCCGTATAATGAATTAGCTTTCCTATGCAAAACAATGGGAAAGTAAAAATAAACAATCACCCTTGTTTGTACTCAAGTATGCTGTGATTTATTTTAAATTTCAGTTTATTTTTGCGATGAAACGTAAAACTTCTCTGTTATTCAGTTCATTGCGAACCACGATTGTGGTTGATATTCATGTCTGGCAATGAGAGCTTTTAAAATGCAGGGCTTCCATACCAGAACAGAGAGGTCTTCCAGATTGAAGATGTCAGGAGGAACCCCAGGATTTGTCAGCTGGTTGGCTCTGGCTACAATGGCCTGCAACAAAAGAACAAAGAATCAGTCATTCCAGCTTGGTTTAGTCATCTAGACACCCACTTGTTAGAAAACTATATAAAAAATTATCTACTCCATTCTAAGAAATATCACCAAGAATCCACCATGTTGCATGAATAATTGGATGTATAGCAACTCCCCTGGCCCACACAGACAATAGGATTTGCAGATAAAGGTGGTGGTAAATAAGAATTTAATATATGAGCTTTATGAACACAAATGCTTTAAAACACTAAAACAATTAGCAAGAACTTCCATATCAGTAGAAGATCGTCCATTACCATCTTGCTGGCTGCTTCGTGTGTGACATAATGGCCAGGATTCACTGGGCTGGCTTTTTACGTGACAAAACTTGCTTCACTTTAAGACGAGTCAGAGCAGCCAGCCCATGGTGGTGTTGGTGCGTGGAACTGACCAGCTGTTGCTAGAGCTCATAGATGCTGGAGCCACCAGGGCCGGGCCATCATCGTGGAAATAGTGATTTTACACTTATATATCCAGAACAGCCTCACTGAGTATCAAGACTCTTTTTCAAGAGGGACCTGATAACTTTTCCTAATTAAGTCGTTTACGAGGTTTAAAAAAAAAAAATTTGACAGTGGAACACAATGGCCTAGTCTGTTTCGAATTACATCACGGGTTATTTAACGCCCACTGTGAAGGAGACGGTGTACATGTTTTATGGCACATTGAAATTGAACAGCAAACCTGTGCAAAAAGTTGCGAAAGTGTTCTCGTTGGCCCATATCACCGTCATAGGTGCAAACCATCAGGCATATAAAATATAAACTATATCTTCTATTTTGTTTAACTAGCCGAGGCCTACTTACCTATATAACTATTTTTCAGAAGCGACCTGGCCACAAATGATAGCTCAAGGAGTTTATCATGCGGAATTTTTGCAGCCAAATACTCCAAATGCGTGTTTCTAAATGTGGGGGGGGAAACCGGAGGACCTGGAGAAAAATCCCCGCATCCACGAGTAGACCACGCAAACTGAAAATATACAACAGGTGTCAAGGTCGGGATCGAACCCAAAACCTCCTGTATACTAGGTGAGGTAGTTAACATCTCGTCACCGAAGCCCCCACACAGCGGCTTTCAATTCTTGAATCTCACTTTAAAAATCCAAAACCTAACCATGTCAGATATCAAGGGTCACGTTACAATGCATGTTTTTTTGTATGTTTGTCAGAGTACCGTATTATGAACTTTACAACCGCCACAGTATGCAGCCTATGACACCACGTGCGACACCGGCAACTTTAAAAATTACAAGTCGCTCATTTTTTTATTTCACCAGGTAAGGCCAACCGAGCTATATCGCTTTCTTTCAGAAGCGACCTGGCCACAAATAATCGCTCAAAGAAGTGGCTCATCGTGTGGAAACTTATATCAGCCAAATCATCTCAACCAGACGTATATCAATCTTGATTTGAAGCTTTCGTGACTGCAGGAATCCATACTCTTTGGTTCTTTTGGTAAAGTCACGTAGGTAGAAAAATAATAGATCACGACGTTTCGATCGCAACACAAGCAATCGTCATCAGGTGGGACAACCACAGCAAGAAAAAACTGCCGAAAAAACTGACGACGATTGCTTGTGTTGCGATCGAAACGTCGTGATCTATTATTTTTCTACAGTCGTATATCACCAATGATTGCCCAATACAACACGTGTACTCTGGTGGAACAAGAACACTCCAAACAGTTACCTCAGATGCCGTGGAATGGTTTAAAAAACAAAAAAAACATTTGTTTCCCTGGCGCTTTTCTTTTTTCAAATGCCGAACAAATGAAGAAGACCGCCCCCAAGAAAAAGAACGCTCATGGTGGTTTTGGGGTTCGCTGGTGCAGCGGATTGTGTGGGCGTACCCGGAGACAGGGGAGAGCCGTGATGTCGCTGTGCAGCGTCGTCAGCTGGTTGTGACTCACAGATAGGTGCTCCTGCAAAGCCAGCGAACAGACAGAAATGGCAATTAACATCATCAACATCATTTAAAATGCACTTTTGTTTGTATAACAAGGAAATAAACAATGAATACTTTCAAGTTGTGAGCTGCTGGAAATGCTTTGAAGATTAATATTGTATGAGAGTTGCTGTTCCTGGTTTTTGCTAAAGAGAACGGCAGAAAATTCTTGAGCATTTATTACGGATTCATTTTGCGTAATCACCAACACAACTTTGTTTCTCAATCATCAACTTCCCTTTTGCTGCCAGACAAGAGTCCGGGAAAACATGTAACCATGAGGAAACATGTGAGAACAGGATTAAGAGAAGACTCAGAGCTCACTTCACTTTACCCACGGTGTTCACGTGAATGTGATAAATGTTGTGGATTCACTCTTCAACACATCAGTGGGCTAAAGTAGTGAACTATTTGTCTTTTGTCAACGTGACACTTTTTTGCTGATTGGCCGTGTCGGGTGGTGGAAGGTTACGACACATTTATAAATAACGCGATCTAATTCTAGATTTGAAGCTTTCGTGACTGCAAGGATTCATACTCTTAGGTTTTTTCCCCCCTTCACACGCTACAGTAATTTTACTGGAGCAGTTACACCTGATGACGGAGGCTTGTGTTGCTTCCGAAACGTCGTGATTTAATTTAGTTGTTTTCATTTATTATTATTATTATTATTATTTTATTATTATTTTTTTACCTACGTGACTTTACCGAAAAAAACTAAGAGTATGAATGCGATCTAACCCAAAAACGTTTATTATAAATTGGTTAACCAACTTTAAAAGACACCTTGCATTTATCGTGTATTTGTAAAAAGAGTATCCCAAACAAATACAATAAAATGTATTTGTTTGGGATACTCGGTATAACAGGGGAACACCTCGTAGCAACAAATTCTCATCCACGGCAGCCCCCATTCATGCGAGGAAGAGCTCTAACGCATGTTGAAACAGTGGTGCAAGTTTCTTGAATCTCCCCCGCCTCTGTCGATCCAGCAGTATAAATGTGTTCATCGCGGTTAGTCGATTGGCAGGTCACATGTGGTGGGGTAAAGTGTAGGTACTCCCAACTCTTACAGCGCTTCTGGCCTGCGCGAATGAGTACACCAATATACCCTCTAGAGCAGGGGTCGGCAACCTGTGGTTTTGGAACCACATGCGGCTCTTTATAGACTGCTTCGTGAAGTTATTTATTAGGGATTGTCACGTATTCACGTACATTGCGGCTCTTGAAATAGAGGTTTTTTACACAATATAAAAAAAGGCTCTCCTTGTTATTTTGGTTGCTGACCCCTGCTTCTCACGGAGGCCTTTCTGTCAGCAGTGGCATGAGCAAGCAATCATAGGGCTGCACCACTATCACCACCTTTATATGTCCATGGCTGCCTGGGCTACACACTCAAAGGAGGAGTTGGGGGCACTGCTGCTGAACCTGGAGCATGCCGCTAAGAGGTGGGGCCTTACCATCAACCCCACCAAAACTAAGCACCTGCCTGGGTATTTTGTACCATCAGACACTCCACACCTACAACCTCCAATTAGTGATGGGGCAGTTGTGGAGAGAGTGGAGAGTTTCCCATACCTAGGCAGTGGTGCTAATGACTGACTCTGGTTTGACAGCAGAGGTTTTACTCCAAATCAGTCGAGCGGCATTATCTTTTTATTGGATGCGTAACGCTGTGTGGAAGCGACCTGGTCTGTCGCTCCACACGAAGCTTCGGGTCTTCTCGGCTACAGTCATGCCCTCCCTTTTATACGCTTGTGAAATGTGGACCCCCCTAATGGAACATCTTCGCCGGTTAGAAACATTTATGCTGGCCTGCCTACGATCCATCTTAAAAGATCTGGACAATGTCCCATCCGTAAGCTCCTCCGGCAGGCAAGGCTGCGTTGGCTGGGTCATGTAGCACGCATGCCCAGTCAACGCATGCCTAAACAGCTTTTGTTCGGCTGGATAGCGGGGGCAAAATGGGCGTGGCATGAGCTAGAGAAGAGATGGAGTTATGTGGTACAAGAGGAAGTGGAGCGGAGTGGACTTGCCGATGACTGGTATCAGCGGTGTCAAGATTGGCCTCTGTGGAGGAGGCTCGTGAAGAATGCTACTGGGCAGTTGGAGGCAGTCACCCTCCAACAACAACAGAGGGCAGAAGAGTGACGCTCACAACGGGCGGAGCACCGGGCGGCTAAAGCACAGAAATTTGGCACAGTACGGAACACAGGTGGTGCATCGGCCAGTCATCTCCGTCGGTCGACCCGTGGCACCTGCTGGGTCTGCCACGTGACCTCCTATCAGCGGGCGTTCGACACTTCACGTGGCCTCAACGTGCACATAGCCTGACACAAGCGCCGTGGTGACGTCACTACCACTGAGTGGCGAATGGCAGTTGTTGTTGTTGTTGGGCTACACATGTGCAATATGATGGTGGTGGTGTTGGTGCGTAGGGCTGACCAGCTTTTGCAGCACCGCCAGCTCCTCGGGCAGATAGGACAGCCCCGTGTGGTTCAGCTTCAGCCACCGCAAACTGCTCATGGCCCCAATGCGCTCAGGAAAGTTCCCTCCCTGTGCGCGCACACAATGACACAAACACGTGGGTAAAAACACCATTTACAGCCCTATAGATTACCATTGGTGCAGTGGTTTGGACACTGCACTGTAAACCCTGCAACCTGAGTTTTATTGCTGGCCATGGCTAACATCATTGTCAAGAGTTCTCTTTTTTAGTTTGCACACTTGCTGAGCACAGGCCCATCGGTGCAAAATACAAGCAACAAACAGCACTATCAAAGTGGTAACAGATAAGCATGAATTGAGCAAGGCCATAATGAGAGATTGGGAAAAGAGACGACAAGAGGGAATTCCAAGGTAGCGCAGTGTGAGGGACGAAGCGGCAAGAGAAGTGCTGTGGCATGCAGTGTGGTGGTTGACCATAGCATGGATGAGATGAAACAGTGAGTCTGCGAGACCGAGTCCTCAACACGCGTGGAGGAATGAAAAGACGAGTTTCACGAGAACAGTGAGGAACGGTAGTAGCAATAGAAGAGTGATGAGGAGGTGACTGACCACCGGTGAGAGACTGGAGAGAATGTGTGAGTGCTGGATCATCAATAACCCTGACAACTTGACCAACCCACACTAAATAGTGAAAAATTGTCAAATAATTCTCCTCGACTGACAAAGCATGGGAGAGGCCATCATCCAGCAGTGGACTGACAAAGAGTGGGTTATTATTATAGTTTAAAGTATCAGTCTAACCCCTCGCACCCCCCCCCCCCCCCGGGTCCAGGGTCACCCTTGAAAAATTGCTTTCTATCTCAATGAGCCCTCTCCGGGGTGAGCAAAAATGTAGTAACTAAACTAAACCGGACAGAGCAGGTGTTTTATTGAGGCGCCTTCTAAGCCTCTAAGCCTGGGAGCGCCTCCTCAGGCTGGGATGGTACGCAAAGGTGCGGTCAGGACTATGCTCACTCGGTCACCTTTGTCTCCACGGTGCTCATGTTAAAAAAAATAACAACGTCCTTTTATTTGTACAGGAAAACTTGACCGAGTCTTCAGACTCTATTTAAAGCATGCCTGGGTTTTGTAAAGTTTGGCTCGTTCCTTCTGCATATGGGAGGCAACTGTACTACTAAGGGAACATTCGTGCACATGAGGGAGTAACATTTAGAAGTCCACACAAACGGGTACAAGAAACCAACGTATTGTACCGTAACATTCTGTCCACCTGCCAGTGGGCTTACACCGAGTGTTGAAGTATTGACGTGATAGGTGTGAACCCGGGGTCTCAAGTACAGAAACTGATGGCCTCAGCCAGATCACAAATGATTGCATCAAAACCAATCAATTGCATTATAATTATTTTGTTCTTTCGGTAAAGTCACGTAGATAGAAAAATAATAATAAAAATAAAGTGAATAAAAATAATTAAAATAAAATAAAAATCATAAAAAACAAAAAAAACACTAATGTAGACTGTCGCCTGGTTCTTAATCAGAGTGTACTGGCAGTCTATAATGCAGACTATAGCCTGGTTATTCAGTTTAGTGAGTGTACTGGCAGTTTATAATGTATGCTGTAGCAATGGTTATTAAGCTGGGTGAGTGTACTGGCAGTCTATAATCTAGACAGTAGCCTGGTTCTTAACCCGAGTGAGCGTACTGGCAGTCTGTAATGTTGACTTAGTCTTGGTTCTTTCAGTAATAAAATAAATAAAATAAACCATGACGTTCGATCACAACACAAGCGGTCGTCATCAGGAAAAGGGGGGTTAGCCTCTAAAGGCAAACTGTTTATAAAGGTTTAGAGATGGGCGTAGCCCAAGTGTGTCAGCATCATGGGCGGGGTGGCTAATGTTAATGTAGGAGAAAACCAAGACACCTGCAGTGGATCTACACCAATCAAAGGGCCGCCATGCAATTATTGCACCATGCTCCACACACCCACACTGCTGACGGTGGAGGTTGACAAGAAAACAAAAATCAAGTCATGACCAAAAGTGGTTGATGACATCTTTCCAATGATTGCTGAGTCTATAACCATCCTCTCGGTTGAAATTGTGTCTGTCTGTATATGTGGATGGCTTAATGAACGAATCTTTGTTGATAGCCAGTAGGCTTGCAAAGTACCATCGTCTTAGAGAAATCAATTTCGTGTGAGCCAGCCGCATTAAAATAATGATCAGCCACGGCAGAAGTATTGGTCCTACCGTGTTTCAAATCTGCCTTATGCTCACGAACACGGTCAGAGACATTTTGTTTAGTTTCCCCAATATAACTGCTGCCGCAGATATATCTTAGTTTGTAGACACCAAGATATTGCATGTCAGGAATCTTGTCCTTCACAGATGGGATCAGATCTGGAATTTTATGTACTGTATTAAATCAGACCTGGATGTTGTGTTTGTTCATGATTTTGGAAATCTTTTTGGTAACCCCTGCTATGTATGGCAAGGTGATGGTTTTGATTGGATCCTCAGATGGCTCCTTCCTCACGGTTGGGGTGATGGCTTTGCGGATTGTGTAGTCAGAATATCCATTCGCCTTGAGAGCTTGGTGTACGTGTTTGAGTTCACTGGTTAAGTGTTCATGGTCGGAGATACATCGAGCTCTATTGTGTAGCGTTTTGATGAGGGAATTATTCTGAGATGGATGGTGGTGGGAATCAGGTTTTAAGTCAAAATTTATTTTTATTCACTTTTTTTTCTATCTACATTACTTTACCGAAAGAACCAAAGAATATGTCACCGTCTTTATTTAAACATATTTTATACAGCTCTTAATATATCGTGCTTGTTGATGTACAAATTATTTGGTGACATTGCAATGGCAGTATCACAAATATATTTCTCTGGCCTCTCTGTGCTGCAAAGAAGGGCCACAAAGTTGCCTTTTATTATTGACCAGTGTATCGAGTGTTTATGTTATTAATTTACAGATCGTAAACATACAAATGATAATTTATACCAAATCGGCAAATTGCACGGCCACTTATGTTAAAACAACTGCCGTAAATTTGTTAAAACAGCAAACATTAAAACTGAAAAATATATCAATATGACAAGGACGTACATTCAAACAAGTTTAGCTTACTTCTGAACACATAAATGAAAACATTGCGACAGGTCTCTTTAGGAAGGAAACGATGGTGCGCCTGCTCCCGACGGCGATAAAGGGTGGGGCGAGTACGAGGGCACCAAGGGTGTGGTCCATGATGTGTCACGGTTAGTTGCGCTGCTTAAGCCGGCCGAGTTTACTTTAGTTTCACTTTATTTTGGTTAACCAGGTGAGAACTCAAGAGACCATGAGATAGTCTCATTTGCAATTGTGACCCGGGTCACCAAAATGACGAGGAATAAGACAAAACACGGCAAGGAAAATTACACAAAAACAGAGCACAATGACAACCACTACGTTAGAGAAATTAAACATTGCACAAATGTCAATATTAATTAAAATATTTTTAATAATGTAAGGTTTGCGGCAACTGCATGGCTGACTTTTTCCCCACATCACTAAATTATCTCGACACCGTCATAATCTTGCATTGTTAAATGTCATCGTAATGCGATCTAATTAAATGTAGCTCTGGCCACGTCTTTGGCACCACCACGCCACTGCCACTGCAGAAAATCGATTACGCACACAGGGGCCCATCCCTGCACTCCAAGACGTTTCATCACATTATGGTCACAATATAAACGCAGGTATTATTATTCCTGTGCAAATTTTGTTGCCTTGGTTAAAGGTGCAATGATGTCCATATCAACAAGCATTTTCAAGGCATCAACAGTAAAATTATGTTGGCAATGATGATAAGAACAAGCTTCTTTTAATATATCAAGTCCCATAAAGATGATGCACTCTCCCGGTAAGGTCATGCCCCCTCAACAAATAAAAATATGAGTTAAGAGTAGTCACATCAAACCTTGAATACAAATAATTGCAAATCACGACCCAGCAGTAGCGTATTTACTGCTTGTTGGAGGTTCACGGTTCCAGCCCAGTGGGCCACCCTGGTTATTACTGTGGGTGTAATAACCATTAAATACTTCACAGTAGACACTAAAAATTCCATGAGGTAATTTGCAAGAGTAAGCCCATGTGTGCAAGCACCATGGTTCAAATTTGCCAAATTCGAAAATTAACTGCAATTACACAATTGGGATTATACATAGCAATCATCGCCCACTGCTGGTAGACTAATTCCGATTGCAGGATAAGTGCTGAGTCAAACTGTGTTCTCACAGGGGCAGCTGCTACAGGGGGTGTCCCTTTAAAATGTGATGTAAAGTGCTAAGATCTCCCAGTATAAAGGGTGGTGTATAAAAAATAAAGTATTATTGATATTACCATCATCGGCATCACTGCAAAGCACATGCAAGTGACATTTCTAGCCTTGAATTGTAGTTGCTTATACCAAGATCCCAGCCAGGACCCCCGATTAGCCGGGATGGTTGAGTATTGCGCAAAAGAAGTTCAACATACATACATTGAACGCTGAGTATAAGGGCCTCCCTTGGGCAAAATTTCAAAACGTTTATATGTTAATGCACAACATACATTATAATGGTAAAACAACCACAAAGTTCCTATCATTGGATGTATATCATTATCATATTCACGCTGGATAAAAGAACACAATTAAAAATCATTTGATTTCCAAGACTAAAAAATCCTAGGCTCAATGTAAAAAAGGAGAAAATAATCAGAAAGCACATCTACTTTATCTCCGCACTTCCGATTAGCATGGTTGGCGACGTACGGTGCGAATGAAGTTCAACGTACAGGAGATCCTTAAATATCGCTCTTGGAAAGTAAATAATGGGGCTAGGTACATGGCAACCAAAAATAGACATCACAATTGAAACAGGTACTGTATGCCAAATAAACTAAAAACTAAACTTCGATTTAAAGCTTTCGTGACTGCAGGGATTCATCTTCTTGGTTCATTTACAAATTATTGTGAAACCACAACATTTACTAATTATTGTGAAAACACAACATTTACAAATTATTGTAAATGTTGTGGTTTCACGCTTCAACACACCGGTGGGCTAAAGTAGTGAACTATTTTGTCTTTTGTCAACGTGACACTTTTTTGCTGATTGGCCGTGTCGGGTGGTGGAGGGTTACGACACATTTAGAAATAACGCGATCTAACCCAAAAACGTTGATTATTAATAATATTGGTCGCGAAAGCCTCCGTGTTAAACTGTTTGACCATACTTCACCACGCTGGTAAAGTGAGGTGGGGG
Organism: Entosphenus tridentatus; assembly: GCA_014621495.2. Classification (NCBI taxonomy): domain Eukaryota; kingdom Metazoa; phylum Chordata; class Hyperoartia; order Petromyzontiformes; family Petromyzontidae; genus Entosphenus; species Entosphenus tridentatus. The sequence goes on along the minus strand of CM025641.2, from coordinate 8,597,790 downwards.
GGGTGGAGGTTCGTGAAGGTGGAGAGGTTGGTCCGGGGTTGGTGAAGATGAGGATGGGAGGGAGGGGAGGAAAGGAATCGAACTCAGGTAGCCGGGTTCGTAGCACTGTGGTGAAGCAGCCCCACACCACCCAGACACAACATCAACAACCACAGGTGCAGAGGGGGAAATCCTTGAACCTGGCATGAAAGTTAAACCACACACAGGTTACGTCACCGGGCACACGTCTGCGAAAACTACAGGACATGTATACAACAAGAGCTTTATAGCTCATCGGATTCCTCAGATACGAATAAAGATTCTGAACAACGAAACATCAGCACGCAACTTTATCGTGGCTGTAGCAGTGAAACCATCTGACCTGGCACTGTAAGTTAACGCCAGGTCCTTCAACGCAAATGGGGGCTGGAGGGAAACCCTCTGAGCTGACACCCCAAGAGTAATTCCTGCAGTCACGAAAGCTCCAAATTAAGTCTGACACCCCAAGTTAACGCCAGGTCCTCCAACGCAAACGAATGAGGGCTGGAGGGAAACCCTCTGACCTGGCACCCTAAGTTAACGCCAGGTCCGTCAACACAAACGAATGGGCTGGAGAGAAATCCTCTGAGCTGACACCCTAAGTTAACGCCAGGTCCTTCAACACAAACGAGTGGGGCCGGAGGGA
>CM025641.2:8545757-8597116 GCA_014621495.2 Entosphenus tridentatus | reverse complement strand
TCAACACAAACGAATGGGGTGGAGGGAAACCCTCTGAGCTGACACCCTAAGTTAACGCCAGGTCCGTCAACGCAAACGAATGGGGGCTGGAGGGAAACCCTCTGAGTTGGCACCGCGACGTCTCGCGGCGCGGGCTCTCTATGGAGGGCGGCGGCTGGGCTGTGGTTCACTTCTTCATTACCTTGAAGTCGTTCCCGCTCAGGTCGATGCCGCGGACGAACGGCAGCACGCCCGTGCTGGCCATGGTGCCCGACTCGGCGAGACGAGAGAACAGCGAGCGGGGTGGGAGAGATGGGGGGGGAGGGGGGCAGTAGGAGACGAACTCGAAGGCGACGTGCGGACTGTGAAGGCGGCGGCCTCTCCCCGCCTCTCACGCAGCGGGGGGCGGGGCGAGGGGCAGGGGGCGGGGCGGGGGCGGGGCGATGGGGCGGGGGATGGGTGGGGGCGGGGCGAGGGGCGGGGGGCAGGGGGCGGGGCTGGGCGGGGGGCGGGGCCACCGCCTTGTGCCGGCGACTCGCACGAGTCGCCAATAAATTAGTTTGATAATCGATTCGCCGGCCCTCATCTTTAACCAATCGTCGCTCCCCCTGGCGGGGTTCGTGATCGTCCACACAACAATAATAAATAAGTAATATTTTAAAACAAGTTTTTTTTTAAACAATGAAATGTACCGTCCTAGTGATGGCAGAACTCCACGACTCTAGGAAGTGGCCCCGAAGCTTGCCACAACGTCAAGGGCCGTGGGCAATTACTGCCAACGTGAGTTGAGCGTGGACAATTAGATCCAAGCCGAAACTTAACATATAACAATAATAATCTTGGTTCACGTGGAAGGGAAATAATAAAATAATAAAAATATAAAACAATACAATTCTCACGACGTTTCGACTGCAACACAAGCAATCATCATCAGGTGTGAAGTCCACAGCAATAAACTTTGAAAAAAGTGAGATGGGATTTCACACCTGATGATGATTGTGTTGCAGTCGAAACGTCGTGAGAATTTTTGCTTTATATTTTTATTATTTCCCTTCTACGTGACTTTACCGAAAGAACCAAGAATATGAATCCCTGCAGTCACGAAAGCTTTAAATCAAAAAAATAAAAATAATGTAAATTTTTTAATGATAGAATCTGCAGTCGATACCACATTGGGAAGTGGGTTAAAATTTAGTTACAAGATTTTGAGGATACAACAACAGCCAGAGTGAGTTAATAAAAAGCGTCTAAAAAATAATACAAATTAAAAACACCGCACTCCGCTCACACATAAACATTGACAGCAGCTACAGCAGCTACAGCATCAGACAGCTGATTGCGTGGTTCAGTCCAGAGGGGGGGGGGGGGGCCCCCCATTCTCCCCCCCCCCGATCTGCAAGTAAGGAAGGAGACGTCGCAGCGCCACGCTGCGGGTTATTATCTGTCTTGAATGTGAAGTCGTTGTTCTGCGTCTACATCAGCAGCCACACGTCAATAATAATAACGTTGACATTGTATTTTATTCCTTTATAAACGTGCATTCTACCTCGTGTGTTACTTCACTTGAGTCGTTGTGTTAGCTTACAATGATATATTGTGGCGTCAGTGCGCCTTGGGGGTTATAGAACGATGTGCAATTGAAATGGAATGAGGTTGAAACGTCTACAGTGCATGTAGAAATCGAGTATTTTCGACGCAGGTGAATCGTATTTAATCGATCCGCGTTCGATTCCGGACGCGTTCACCAATACAAAATACTGTACTGGACTGTATGATGTTGTGGAATCGAATCAGGGAGAGGAATCGCGATTTGTAATCGCTGCGGAGACGAATCGCTGGAGGGCTCCAGTCGACAACGGGGCAAGGTGAGCGGCGTGGAGAGCGAGTGGAGGTGAGTGGGGGTCAGTGGGTGGGGGTGAGGGTGAGTGAGTGGGGGTGAGTGAGGGTGAGTGAGTGGGCGTGAGGGTGAGTGATTGTGAGTGAGTGGGGGTGAGTGAGGGTGAGTGAGTGGGGGTGAGTCTGGGTGAGTGAGGGTGAGTGGGGGTGAGTGGGGGTGAGTGGAGGTGAGTGGGGGTGAGTGAGTGTGGGTGAGTGGGGGTGAGTGAGTGGGGGAGAGGGTGAGTGAGGGTGTGTGAGGGTGAGTGAGGGTGAGTGTTGGTGAGTGGGGGTGAGTGAGGGGGAGTGAGGGTGAGTGAGGGTGAGTAAGGGGGAGTGGGGGTGAGTGAGGGGGAGTGAGGGTGAGTGGGGGTGAGTGAGTGGGGGAGAGAGTGAGTATGGGTGAGTTGGCACGGTGGTGAGTACAGATTGTGCATCTGTCAGGCTCCTCGCTGAACCCATGGCACCTGGTTCTGTCGCGTGACCTTCTCAGCGAGCCTTCGACACTTCACGTGGCCTTGAGGTACACCTAGCCTGGCACACGCGCCACTTAGTGGCGAACGGCGGCAGTTGTTAGGGTGAGCGAGGGCGACTCCGCGTGCGGGTTGCCACGATGTCCGATGTTTCACGCCGCTTGTTGGCAGCTTCTTGATGGAACTGGCGTCGATTGCACACACGTGGTGAGCAGGTTGACAACACCAGCACGTGGCGAGGTTGATCATTGGAGATGAGTGTTCATACGAGTGTTTTTATAGTCGCCTAATTTATGCAAACTGCATCTCACAACGCATTATTACGATGTTCTCGGCCATTGAAGGAGTGTTATACATGTGGGAGGAAAGGCACGCCTGCGAGGGCGCAACACTCTATTCCACACTGAAGGGACAGACTTAGATTAGTTCGCACTTTCCTGTGCCGCCGTCTCCTGGTGAGCCAGGGAATGGCACCTGGACGCCGACCCACCAACCCCACTGCCTCCCACGTGCTGGATCACAGGCGTGCGTCAACACGCTGATCTCAATACATGAAATTAGGTGGGAACTCGAGACACCAGGATAGTTCCATTTGCTAGAGCGACCTGGGTCACAAAAAAATCAATACAAAATAAAGTTTAGTAAACGAAGCAAACCGTACGAGAGTTTTTTTGGTGGGTTAGATCATTAAAACTGCCACCACCCGACACAGCCAATTATCACGCAAACAAAATATGCCAATTCGTTATTAGGACAGTAAACCCACAACATTTACAACCCTTACTAATTGGCTGTGTCAGACGGTGGCAGGTTTAACGACACATTTATATTTAAGCGATCTAACCCAAAATAACCTTCATTATGGATATTGGTCGCGAAAGCCTTCGTGTTAAATGATGCAAACCGTCACGTTTTCTTCCCTCGACACCCACATGTGCACGCGTTTTTGTTCTTGCAGAAGCCATCGTTGTGACTACGGCAGCTGTGGCGATGTCTGGCGTGGCGGTGCAGTGGTCGCGCCCGGCCGTGCTCGGCTTGTACCGCGCGATCCTGCGCGAGGGCCGTCGGCTGCAGTACACGGACAGAGACTTCTTCGTGTCCTCCGTCCGCCGAGAGTTCCAAAAACACCGCGACGTGCGGTCGACGGAGAAGCGAGAGCAACTGCTGAAGAAGGGATGGAACTTTCTCAACAGCAAGCTCGGGGGGCTGATGTGAGCGACAGCTGCGGTTAAATATTCCTGGACCTCCAGCCACTCGTTTGCAAGCGCTGGATGGTTTATGGGGGCTAATGGCCATGTCTAACTAGCACTAGTCCAGCAAAAGTTCTGACAGCCACCTGTGATGAAATCATGTTTTCCGTTGTAGCAAGTTCATCGTTTTTAGCCCAATCGCAAATGAATGTATAGACAGACCGTACAAATGTCAGTTTTTACTTTATATGACCTAGATTAAATAATTTGGAGGCTCCTACTGAACAAGAACGAAAGTAAAAAAAATGGGGGAGGCCTTTATCCAGCAGTGGGGAGTTACAGGCTGACACCAACAGAGCTAGCAGCTCGTATGGCTCAAATCTACAAAAATATCCGAAGACTGACATGTTGCAAATCACTCTTTATGGAGCATGAATGAATGCAATTTTGTTTTGAAAAGAAGGGTCTACTGAATTCATGATCTGCCAAGGGATTTATGACCAGATGTGTTGTTTGACCTCATAGTAGAACTCCAATTTAAAGCTTTCATGACTGCAGGAATTCATCTTCTTGGTTCTTTCGGTAAAGTCAGACCTGGTTTCACCTGAAGACGGCTGCTTGCGTTGTGGCCGAAACGTCGTGAGAATTATTTTATGTTTTATTATCTTTTATTATTTTATTACTTCCCTTCTACGTGACTTTACCGAAAGAACCAAGAAGTAGAACTCCAATAGAACATTTAGGATACATTTGATAGTCTAAAACGTTATGTTGGATATAATGGCAGCATTTCAATATAATTTGCTTGAAAGTTGAAGGCCACTTCTGTTGATGAAAATTCAACCTACCGTAAATACCACAATAACACTCGTGTTTTCATCCACGGTATCTTCATATTCCAAAACTTTAAATTCTATCTGCACGTGAATTTAATAATGCGTGTTTTATTACATTTTGAACGCTTTGGATAAAATATCTCAATGTTGACTGCAGTAAACACGTGTCTGAAGACCTTGTAAAGAACGGCCTTAGGAAAAGCTTACCCCTCTATAAATATTGATCAGTGTAGACTTTGATTAAGGGCAGGACAGAGAAGTGATCATTTGTGAGTGCTAACAAGTGGTGCAACGTTAGCCAACATTTCGTGCATTTTAACCTGTATTTGGTCCGATTTTTTGCCCTAATCTCAGTTATTTTCGTGACTTATACATTTATGATTTTTTTGTCATGAGTTTAATATCACCACTGTGTAAATTCAGTAACGATTAAAAATACCGATTGATAATTATTCATTCATGTTGATGAGCTGTTTCTCCGCATGTTGTGAGTCATGGAAAAATTGAATCATAAAAACATTTACGATCGCAAATTGTTTTTTTAATTTCATGTCACATATGATTACACCTTGATCATTACCTCATTTGCAGGTGCTAGATTACTTTATCCCAAAACCGTGTGATGACAACAGCTTGGGGAGACCTTAATCCAGCTGTAGATGGATCATGGCAAGTGTATGATGGGGAACCCACTCCGAATAACGTACAAATTGAAGCATCAATTTATACACATTTACAACAGGCAATTAATTTGAGCATAAAATTCCACCACTAATTACAATTTGTATAACTGAGTGCATACCTCTGGTAGAAATTAAAATATTTTTTCCCAGGAATTGAACCGTGATTCAGGTGAGGACATTCCACGTGGGAAAAATGGACGACATGGAGCAACTTTGGGCATCAATTCATGAGACCACGAGGGATGAAAATGGCTTAGGGGAAACCATCCAGCAGGGCTGATAATGTTGAGTCACTTAAGTATATGTGTTGTAATGAACATGTTGACATGGAATCCATCTGGTGACCCTAGACACCATCAATATCTTTCCAAGATCAACAATTCTAAGCTTGGTCCGTTGCTTTTCAAATGGCTTTGATTGTAATAATCACTTTTATTCATAGATTAGTACATGAGACGACATTGAATAGTTTTGGCATAACCCTTGCCGGCCTTCATATGTGCTCGCGAACTGCACTTGCCCGAACAGTCTGTTAAGGCTGTACAGGGGATCTTTGTACATTCGTGTGAGTATAAAGTACTGTATTTGTGTGCGTGTGTATGTTAGTACTGTATGAGGAATTTACATCAGGTACAGAAACAATGGGAGGCTGATCGATGCCCCAATGCAGTCAAGGGATGGCCCTTTTTTTGATCAACAATGTTACGTGTGCTGATGACCTGGGAATTGTTTCTCACTCTAATGAGTTGGAGCCTCTGCTGCTGAACCTGGAATCTGCAACTAAATGGTGAGGTCTTACATATCAGCCCCACAAAAACAAAGCGTCTGCTTGGGTATTATTTTTCATCAAACACTCAACCCCTCAACTCCCAAAGAGTGATGGGGCAGTTGTGGAGAGAGTGGAGGAGCTCCCATACCTGGGCAGTGTGCTTATGACCAGTTCTAGTTTGGCAGCAAAGGTCTCCGAATTAACAGAGCGTCATCTCATCAGCTACGTAGAAGCTACCTGGTATGTCCAAACAAAGCACCAGGTGTTCTCGGCCACAGTTATCCCCTCCTCTATGCTTGCAAAAACTGGACCCATCTGGAGGAACATCTGCGCCAGTTTGAAACAATAAGGCTGGCCTGCCTACGATCCATCCTGGGTTTAACCAAGCTGGATTGTGTGAGGAGCTCGCAGATTCTTAAAAGATCTGGACACAGTCCCATCAGTGAGCTCCTCCAGCAGGCAAGGTTCAGTTGGCAGGGTCATGTAGCTCGCATGCCCAACCACCGCATTCCCAAGCAGCTTCTGTTTGGCCAGATAGATGGGGGGCTAAACGGCACGGGCTAGAGAAGAGATGGAGCTGATGTGGTACAGGAGGATGTGGAGTTGAGTGGACTTGCCGATGACCGGTACCAGCGGTGTCAAGATCGTCCTCTGTGGAGGAGGCTCGTGAAGGACGCTGCTACTGGGGAGTTGGAGGCAGTCGCCCTCCAGCAGCAGCGAAGGGCGGAGGAGCAACGGTCACAACAACGAGCGGTGTGCCGGGCGAATAAAATACAGCAAAGAGCACAATATGGGGAGCACAGGTGATGCACCTATTAGTAATCTCAGTCATCCTATAGCACCCGGCTCTGCCCCGTAACCTACCAGCGAGCCTTCGACACTTCGCGTGGCCTGAAAGCGCACCTAGCCTGGCACAAGCGCCGTGGTGACGCCACTCACTGACACGTCGTGGCGAATGGCGTCTGTTGTTGTCGTCCCACGTGTTGTGGACGTGTGGGGCCACGAGCCAGTTCGACTCCTGCTAAAGGCCAACAAACACAAGATCTTGAGCCTCAGTGCTCGCAACAAGCCGCCAGAGTTCGCACGCAACCTCGTGTCCACGCGTCAACCATCGCCACGTGTGTGGGTGGGGGAGACAAAGGCGGTCGGGCGTGGTTCTTGGCGCACCACCCCCCACCCCTGCCCAGCTTTGGCATAAATTGCCACTCGCCAACCACTTGAGCCCACCCAACCCCAACAGTTCAGTCGGTGTTTGGTGGCGCACAGCTTTACTACGGGTGGCGCGGTGCTGTTGTCATTACAAGGGGGACGAGAACGAGGAGGAGGGAGTGAGGAGGAGGGAGTGATGAGAAGGAGGAGTGTGTGGTGAGTGAGAAGGAGTGTGTGAGAAGGAGGGGTGTGAGTGTGTGAGGAGGAGGGTGAGAGTGTGAGGAGGAGGGTGAGTGTGAGTGAGTGGTGTGAGTGAAGAGAGGAGTGAGTAAGAAGGAGTGAGTGAGTGTGTGAAGAGGAGTGAGTGTGTGAGTGGTGTGTGAAGAGGAGTGAGTGAGAAGGAGGAGGAGTGAGTGTGTGAGGAGAGGGTGAGTGTGTAAGTAAGAAGGGTGAGTGAGAAGGAGTGAGTAAGAAGGAGGAGTGAGTGAGAAGGAGTGAGTGTGTGTGAGGAGGGAGTGTGTGTGTGTGAGTGAAGAGGAGGAGTGTGAGTAAGAAGGAGGAGGAGTGTGTTAGTGAGTGGTGTGGGCGTGTGTGAGAAGGAGGAGTGAGTGAGTGGTGAGTGAGAAGAAGGAGGAGTGTGAGTGGTGTGTGAGAAGGAGTGTGTGTGTGTGTGAGTAAGAGAAGGAGGAGTGGTGTGGGCGTGTGTGAGAAGGAGGAGTGAGTGAGTGAGTGGTGAGTGAGTGAGAAGAAGGAGTGTGAGTGGTGTGTGAGAAGGAGGAGGAGTGAGAAGGAGTGTGTGTGAGTAAGAGAAGGAGGAGCGTTAGTGAGTGAGTGAGTGGTGTGTGGGCGTGTGTGAGAAGGAGGAGTGAGTGAGTGGTGAGTGAGAAGAAGGAGGAGTGTGAGTGGTGTGTGAGAAGGAGGAGGAGTGAGAAGGAGTGTGTGTGAGTAAGAGAAGGAGGAGCGTTAGTGAGTGAGTGAGTGGTGTGTGGGCGTGTTCGCGACGAAGCCGCCGCCGCTACCGCAGCAGCCGCCGCAGGAGTCAGCGGCGAGTGGAGGCGGCGCGCGGGCCCAGGGGGCACGGGGGGCCATGCCGAGCCGCGGGGCCCTGGCCACGCCGAGCGAGAGGCCGCACCACTACACGTACGGCACACGACAAACAACAACAACAACAGCAGCAGCAAACACACCGGGAGACGCGCGCGGTTGGCCCGGACGCCGCTCCGCCAGGCACCCCCCACTACCACCACGTAGCCACGTCGCGTGGAGAGAGCGGCCCGCTTCGGGAGCCACACCACGACACACACACACCACGACACACACACACACCACGACACACACACACACACCACGACACACACACACACACCACGACACACACACACACACCACGACACACACCGCCACACACACCGCCACACACACCGCCACACACACCGCCACATACACACCACGACACACACACCACCACACCGCGACACACACACACCACGACACACACACACCACGACACACACACACCACGACACACACACCGCGATACACACACACCACCACAACACGGCCACACCGCCACACACACCACGACACGGCCACACCACGACATACACTCACACCGCCACACACACACACAGCCACGACACACCACGACACACCGCCACACACACCACCACCACCACACACACCACCACACACACACACACGACACGTATTCGAGGCACACCACTTGCACGTAGCAAACAGCACAAGCGAGGCCACGCCAGTCGCAGCTCCTGTGTCTTTGTGTCACAGCTCTTGTGTTGTGTGTGACTGTGTGTGTTGTGTGTGTGTTGTGTGGAACTGTAGGTTGTGTGGAACTGTGTTGTGTGTTGTTGTGTGTGACTGTGTGTAACGGTGTGTGTAACTGTGTGTGTAACTGTGTGTGCTGTGTGTGTAACTGTGTGTGCTGTGTGTGTAACTGTGTGTTTTGTGTGTAACTGTGTGTTGTGTGGAACTGTAGGTTGTGTGGAACTGTGTGTGTTGTGTGTGGAACTGTGTGTGGAACTGTGTGTGTTGTGTGTGTTACTGTGTGTTTTGTGTGTAACTGTGTGTTGTGTGTGTGTTGTGTGTAACTGTAGGTTGTGTGTAACTGTAGGTTGTGTGTAACTGTGTGTTGTGTGTAACTGTGTGTGTGTAACTGTGTGTGTGTTGTGTGTGTAACTGTGTTGTGTGTGTAACTGTGCGTTGTGTGTGTAGCTGTGTGTAACTGTGTGTTGTGTGTAACTGTGTGTGTTGTGTGTAACTGTGTTTGTTGTGTGTAACTGGGTGTGTTGTGTGTAACTGGGCGTGTTGTGTGTGTGACTGGGTATGTTGTGTGTGTAACTGGGTGTGTTGTGTGTAACTGTGTCAGTTGTGTGTAACTGTGTGTGTTGTCTAACTGTGTTGTGTGTAACTGTGTGTTGTGTGTAACTGTGTGTGCTGTGTGTAACTGTGTGTGTTGTCTGTAACTGGGTGTGTTGTCTGTAACTGTGTTGTGTGTAACTGTGTGTGTTGTCTAACTGTGTTGTGTGTAACTGTGTGTGTTGTGTGTAAGTTGTCTGTCTGTAACTGTGAGTGTTGTCTGTAACTGTGTGTGTTGTCTGTAACTGTGTTGTGTGTAACTGTGTGTGTTGTGTGTAACTGTGTGCTGTGTGTAACTGTGTGGGTTGTCTGTGTAACTGTGTGTGTTGTGTGTAACTGTGTGTTGTGTGTAACTGTGTGTTGGTTTTGTGCCTGCTAAGTTCATGTCAGTATATTGGTAGGTATTACGAGGTTATGTCAAAATCGCCAGCAGTGCGCCCGGTCTTGTGAAGCTAAGCAGGCTTGAGCCTGGATAGTGCTTGGATGGGAGACCGTCTAGCGGTGGGCTTCAGGAGGGCACTGTTGTAAGGTATTTCTATGCGCCCATGTCATCTTGCCTTCACCATACTACTTTGACCAGCGTGGTGAAGTATGGTCAAGCGACATCTCGACTGACAGCAGGCCGTTATTTAGCAGTGGCCTGACAAGGGGTTCAAACTTATTGTTTCACTATCATGTTTTCACTTTTGTTAGCATTTAATGTTTTTGTTATTAAATATGTTTGCCTTTATTCCAATTTAACTTCAATCTGTGTCACGAGACAAAGTGTAATATTTGGTTATTTCGGTAAAGTCACGTAGGTATCAAATAAAATAAAATACATACGTGACTTTACCAAAAGAACCAAAGAGTTTGGATTCCTGCAATCACGAAAGCTTCAAATCAAGCTTGAGACAACGTGTCTAATTTGAACTCTTGAAAGGTCAAGCCGTATTAGAAAACAGCCCGCAGAAGGAGATTACACAGCTACCTCTGAGATCCTTTTCACACGACTTTGGATGGTTGGTCTTACACGGTATATAAAGTCAAGCCAATTTTTTATTATTATTAGTTAACATGTGGTGCATTTTTGGCACAGATCTGCCACAAAAAGTGCCATCACATTATTAAATGTAAAAAAAACAATGATACAGTAGAACTATATATTCATAGCAAGTTGTGGCTATGAGTTGTATGCAAGCATATGGTGTCGCGCTTTCTCATCTGCCCCACCAGTGAGAGTAATGTCCTTAGCATGACAGTCCAACTCATATATATTTTTTTAAATCTTCAGAGCTTACATTTTATCCTAATTATGTGCATAACTCGTAACTAACGGTGTGTGTTTTTGTGCCGTCACTGACGACCGTCCACCACCCTGGGGACCTCCTCTCCGCCCAGGTACCTGAAGGAGTTCCGCACGGAGCAGTGCTCGCTCTTCCTGCAGCACAAGTGCACGCAGCACCGGCCCTACACCTGCTTCCACTGGCACTTCCTGAACCAGCGGCGGCGCCGGCCAATTCGCCGGCGCGACGGCACCTTCAACTACAGCCCAGACGTTTACTGCAGCAAGTACGACGAGACCACGGGCGTCTGCCTGGACGGCGATGAGTGAGTCACTGGCGCCCCTCTGTATCACCCCAAACACGGTCACCGAGTCGCTCGGCACTTTCAGATGCGCTTCTGCGGTCGTCTGGAACACTCTTCCGACGGATATTAGGAAGCCGCTGGAGCTATGAACTTTTAAATCATCTAGATTGACAAACTCATTTTTTTCGGATTGCTTTTTGTGTTCAGTTGTCCTTCCCCACACCTCGGATTAGCTATGTATGGTGTGAAAGAAATTCAACATAATACCTCCCCTTGACGCGGTTCTCCACGTCTTGTGCCCCGTTCTCCGCTGGCACGTGCAAGCCGGCACTTGGCCCTCACGGCACGGGTGGTTTTTCACTGGCTCTTTGCCATGCCGAGCCTTTGCCAGGCCGTGATGTAGGCCTCGGCAAGGTAAGATAATTTACCCTTTTTACCGGGTAAAAGGGTAAAGGGTAAAGGTGTCGACATGCCAAGGGGTAAGGTAAAGGGTAGGGTAAAGGTAGCTCGGAAGAATTACCCGGTAGGGTAAAGGAAGCGCGAAGTATTACCCGGTAAATACGGTACCTTGTTTACCGCTAAAAGCTCCCTGGCGCAGTCCGTGGCCTCCATTTAATTAGTCATATTTAAAAAAACTTTTTTTTAAACACGCTTTTATGAAATGTACTATTAATGGCAGAACCCCACGACTCCAGGAAGTGGCCCTGAGGCTTGCCATAACGTAAGGGACCATGGCCAATTACAGCCAACGTCAGTTGAGCGTGGACAATTAGACCCAAGCCGCAACATAAAATGTAAAAAATAATGTTTAAAAATATTTTTTTTTATGATAGAATATAGTATTGTCATCAGTATGACATAAGTATACCAAGTTTGCAGTCGATACCACATTAGGAAGTGGGTAAAAATTGAGTTACAAGATTTGAGGATACAACAACGACGACAACAACAATGACAACAACGACAACAAGCGTGTAAAATTGGAATCATCGAGAGTATTCTATATGTATAAAGCGCTCTACCTAGCATTTACCGTTATAAACCTTGTTCATGTGTAGTTCCCTAGTAATTACCCTGTAATCGGGTAATTTGTATGGGGTAAGGGTAAAAAGGTAGGCTCGTTGCTTTTTACCTTTTACAATTTACCTTACCTGTTGAAGGGTAAAATGTAGGGTAGAGTGATTGTATTGTGTGGTAAGGTAAAAGGTAGGGTAAAGGTAGGCTCGTTTTTACCTTTTAACTTTTACCTTACCTTGCCGAGGCCTACCGTGATGCGCTGGTCTGACTAGACGTCCCAATCTGGATCGTGGTCCAAGCATGCCCAAGAGAGTGGATCTAATGACGCGTTCTTTGCATGGAACATCCAGTCAGTACACTGAGAACAAAGCGGCACCGCATCATCTACATGCATCTCAACTCGTGCTTTTGATGGATTAATGGAGAATTTATTATAGTGAATTGCTTTTTGTGTTTTAGTTGTGGTTCTTGCCCCTCACATCCGATTAGCGCAGTTGGATACGTATGGTGCGAAATAACTTCTATATACATACAGATGTAACGGGCACACATTTTAAGTCTCTAGGATTGTCCAAGCACTGCCCTTGAGACTCGTGGTGGTTTTATATTTTGAGTGTCTCACGGCTGTGCAATGGATTATGATGTTATTTGTTGTTTATCTGTGAACCATTCACTCGGCTCTTATTGATTGCCGTGTACCTGCAGAAGATGCCAACAAGTTCAGGTCTAATTTGCAAGTGTCGTGTCTAAACGTTTTGTCTTCGTTCGCAGAATTCTTGTGAAAAAACGGGTCACTACTTGCAACTTTCTAAGATTATTATATATTTTTTTTACGATTGGGACAGGGTGTTCACTAAGTGCTCAACATTTGCCTCCTTATTGCTGCTACACATTACTCACTTTGTAACCGCGCCCCCCGCTTCCCCTCTTTTCCAAATAAGTGCACTCGCCCTTCTCTACGTGACGGTTGCCTTTTTCGGTGAGGATCTCGCTGATTTGAACGCTGTTGCAGTTGACATTTATGAATAGGCTAGGGAACCCTCTTAAGATGTGGCTCCTGGTTGGACACCAAATGATATAATACATAACACAAAATAATCAGAATTGCTGGGAGACTTACGAGCATAATTTGTTCCTGAGACCCGTTCGTAAGTCGAACGGTCGGAACATGATAATGGACTGTATTTCAATGCCCATACGCACGACCGCTCACTCCCAGCACGAGGCCGATGCCTTACATCTCATGGAGAATCGCGGAACAAAATAGTTCCGTGGTTCCGTTTGCAAGTGCGAGTTCGCTTTTTTTTTTCTCAATGGTAAAAAAAAACATTTATGGAAGCTGGTTTGTAAGTGCGGGTGTTCGTAAGTCGAGTGTGCATTAGTCGATGACTGCCTGTAATGCTGATTATTGCACTGCATGTTCAACCGGTCCAGAGTTTGCAAGTATTGCTACAATGCTGCTGAGACTGTGTGCCAAGAAGGCTGTCGGCCTGATGGGTTGTGTGAGGATTTCTGTTATTTTATTGTCTGCTTATCTATTTTCTTACATATACAATAGCGTACTCAAGTATGTGACTAGAAACAGCATCGGCCAACCGGGGGTACGCAGACCCCTGGGGTACGTGACAACTGATGCCCAGCTCGGGCAACTATTTTATGTTGTACGGAGTAACTTTTATGTTTTTGTTACATTAAGACACCTTGAATTTGACTTGACACGTATTAATTACCGAATGTAAGACCTACTAACTCTTAAAACAATTATCTGCCAAACCAGCCGTGGAACATCAGTCCCAAACCATGCACGTAGAATATTCTTCGCCTTGTGGTTTCTGTTTGGCCAAGCAAGGTTTGTTTTCACAGATGCCCAGCCCACACATCTACTTGTAAGCCATTCCCTCGCAAAGGAAATCCTCTCGTTGATTTGGCACCAAATCCTACGGCTCGTTCTCCGCTCTCGTAAAGGGTTGCTGCAGGGTCTTTTGCTTCCACTAGGAAGTGGTCTGAAGTGTTTGCCTCTGCTGTTTATGAAGACTTCTGCAGCATTAGCAGCTTAGCGCTCCATCCTGGCTGTTCAACGATGTGTTTCACGTCTTTACTTGGGAAGGTTCTGAAATGCCGCTGCTCGTTGCACGTGTGTGCACACGCGTGTGCGTTGTTAAACTTGCAACATCGTCGATTAGCAGAGTTTGCGTTCTCCCCTCGTTTGTGTGGCTTTTATCTCTGGGCATTCCTGTTTGCTTCGACAAGCAAAGAAAGGCACACGTTATTGGACTTTAAATTCGAAGCTATACCAACCCCCGATAAAAAAATGATTTGGAAGGCATTTGCTTTATAGATTGCTTTATGTTAAACCCTTAGTCTACATTAGGGATGGGAAATCTATGGCCCGCAGGTCGGACGCTTCATAGGTACCACGGCCACATGAGGCCGATCACTTAGAAACAGCCTGCAAACAAAAGTTATCCAACACTACGAGTATCTTAACCGCAGTAAATCAGGGTGCCAGAGGGGAGTATTGTTTACCTGGAAGCAATGTGTATTTCTTTTCTCAACAAGTAGACATGCCCTTGTTTACGTGACAGTTAAAATGTTCCTGTGACTTCAAATTCTTGAGTTTTCCCCCCAAAGTTGTTCAGTAGAGGGGGGGTCTCACTGACTTGAACGCTTTGGGCGTTGACATGTATGAAAAGGCAAGGATCCTCTCTTTAAGATATGGGTCTTCTCCGTGATCATGCGTGTAATTTTTTGACGTTATGACTGTTTAACTTTAAGGGTTGTGTGTGCGTAATATGTGGGAGCGTTCGTGTCGCGGTGAGCGCGCTGCACTACGAATCCGGCAACACGAGTTCGATTCCCGCTCACGGCCAACACCTGTGACGGTTATCTGAACTGATCCTGAGCCTCCCGGAGGTCAACTTCCCCTCAAATGAGTACCTGGTGCAATGTGTAAACTTCAACACTAGGGAGACAAAGGTGGCCGGGCATGGTACTAGCCACCCACCCCCTCGTGTGTCATGCCGGCTTTCATAAGTGCTCGCTAATTGCCCTAACAGTCTGTTAAAGGCTATACGGGAGATCTGTGTCTTCGTGAATGTAGAGTGGCTCACCAAGCTATTTGAGTCGTATTCATCCCTCGGTAAGGCAATGGTTTCCCACCCGTGCTCTACACCAGAGGTTCTCAACCAGGGGTACTCGCACCCCTGGGTGTACGAGAGGTGATTTATAAATATGTGAAATTATATTTCGATTGAAAGCTTTTGTGACTGCAGGGATTCATCTTCTTGGTTCTTTCGGTAAAGTCACATATAAGGGAAATAATAAAATAATAAAAAGAAAACATAATAAAATACAATTCTCACGACGTTTCGGCCTCAACGCAAGCAGCCGTCCTCAGGTGAAGAACAGGTCTGTCGGAAAGACAGCGTCTGAATGAACACCACCAAGCTTGGCAGCGTATATTTAAGCTGGGTTAGGGGAGGAAGAGCGCCTTGACAAAGGAATTTGCATATCAAGTCGTGACTAGTCCCATATCTGCATTTTCCATAAATATGCTAAATTCATCTGTTGATATGCAAATTACTTTGTCAAGGCGCTCTTCCTCCCCTAACCCAGGTGTTCATTCAGATGCTGTCTTTCCGATAGACCTGTTCTTCACCTCAGGACGTCTGCTTGCGTTGTGGCTGAAACGTCGTGAGAATTGTATTTTATGTTTTATTTTTATTATTTTATTATTTCCCTTCTACGTGACTTTACCGAAAGAACCAAGAAGATGTGAAATTATATCATACGTGAGAGTAATTGGTGAATTAACATGTATGAATCTGCCAATATAAAAACATTATGATTACAATTTTAATCCACATGGTAACCTATAACGATATAAAAGACCTTTATAAACTCATTGATCGTAAACAATGTGGTTTCCAAGAGTAAGCGGCGAGCAGGAACAAATTACGTCACGCACGCAGAGCGTCCATTGAAATTTTTTAATTCGCTTACAGTTACTAGTTAGGATATCTCACAAAATGGACAATTGGTTAAAATATTGATGTTCATTCGTACGTTTATTTCACAGAACCTTGGTTGGGTCAGGCAAGGGGCTACACGGTTGAAACAACAATCAACAAGGAGGTAGCTGTAGCCAAAAAAATGTTGAGAACCACTGCTGTTTGACAAACGTCCACCTACGACTCTCCCCCCTTGCAACCCGACAGGTGCCAGTACCTGCACCGCTCGACGGGCGACACAGAGCGGCGCTACCACCTGCGCTACTACAAGACGAGCAGCTGCATTCACGAGACGGACGCGCGCGGCCACTGCGTCAAGAACGGCGTGCACTGCGCCTTCGCGCACGGCCCACAGGACCTGCGCCCTGCCGTCTATGACATCCGGTACCGCGCACGCGCGTGTCGAATGGCAACGCAACTCGCTTGGGGGAGGAGTGGTAGTTGTTGCGGTTGGGGCGCGATAAACCCGGCGACAAGAATTCGATTCCCGCAGGGCAACCAATAATAATGGTGATTATTTGAACTGGTGTTGGGCCTCCCCTAGGTCGACTCGGCCTCAATTGAGTACAGGCGTGTGTCGCTTAACGAGCGTTCTTTCTCGTGGTGGCACTCATGGGTCGTGGGGGGTGGGTGGGGTGGGGTAGCGCTAATTAATTGCAGGTGCTGAGGACAGCATACCTGTCAACTCCTTATCAGTGCCCACCTTATTACAGACCTTATTGGTCATCCCGTGCCCTGCTATATCTCAACGTTCATTCTACAAAGTCCCATCACAAGGGATAAACACAAACAAATAGACAAAAACCTCATGGGACCTCCTTTGCCAGTACCAAAATATGAGAATAGGTGTTCCCCTTTTTTCTGGCAACAAAACAGCTGTGTTAAGATGTTAAAAAACCAAACTGAAACCTTTTACAAGGAATCATGTCTGCATTAACCACATATACTAGTGGTCAGAATGCAAACAAAAAACATACTCTGATAATGTATGCATTGTCTTTGAATCTGATTGGTCCACACCAGAGACAGCTTTCTTTTGAGCCTAGTCTCAAACGGTGTTAGACCAGAGGACGCCAAAAGGCGTACAGCTCAAAGACAACGCACTATCAGAGTAATGAGAGCTCGGGGTGAGCAGTGCATATACTATCAGAGTATGATTTTTGTTTGCATTCTGACCACAAGCATTGTGGTTAATGCAGACATGATTCCTTGTTAAAGGTTTCAGTTTGGTGTTTTAACATCTTAACACCTTTTTTGTTGCCAGAAAAAAGGAGAAAACCTATTCTCAAATAGACAAATATATATGTTTGCCCGTATTGAAACGGCTGTATGCCGTATGGAGCTGAAAAATCTATTTCCCTGTACGAGAATATGGGTAAACCGTATAAGTACTTTGATTCTTAATGTGTGGTGTTACATTTGATGTTTTATTCCTCTATTTTGAAATTAGAATTTGTATTTCTCATGAAAAAAATTTTTTGTTCAAGAGTGGACATTTTTTTGGGGCTGAAACGCAACTCGGCTTTTAACCAAGTAGTCAATGGGAAAACGGTGATCGTTTAGCGAGTTTTCCCGAACGGAGCAAATTTCACGAGAACGCATCTCTCTCATTAAGCGAGACACGCCTGGTGCGGTATGTAAACATCCGCCACTGGGGAGATGGGGGTGGTGTTGGACACCCACCCCCTCGTGTGCCGTGCCGGCCTTCAAAGGTGCTCGCTAACTCGGCGTCTGTTAAAGGCTATATGGGGGATCTTTGTCTTCTGTGTTCGCTCTGTCTCGGCACAGGCCTTTTGTTCAACAGAACCTGTGCGGAGAGCACCCCGCTGATGGGCCATCATTGCTGTAACAAACATTCTAGCCATGGTGCCGCGCTGTCCAGAAGTGCTCAAGCGAGCTACTGTCTCGCGCACTGCTCTTTTAAAATACAATTTAATATTTTCTCCAATGTTATAGGTTATGGCTGGTGATAGTGATAGGTCTGCGTAGGTCTCAACTGATCATAAAAAAACTATCTTGTTTACACTACCAAAAGAAAGCTTCACCCAATGGTTTACCTCTGAAGAAATGACAATTCCCGTATTTGTCGTAAGTTAAATATGATTAATGTCATTTAATTATGTCCTGCCTATATTGGTCCTTGTCCTCCTTACATTGGGAGTGCATGGATGGAGAGATGTCTCGTGGAGACATTTTTGCATTGCCTGACTGAGGGATGGCAAAGGAGGCTTGGGAAGGCCTTCATCCAGCTTGATGACGACCTTGATGACTATGATGGTGATGACGACTATGGTGACGATGATGATGACGGCGACGATGATAATGACGACGACGGCGGCGATGACGATGGGCCTGCTCGTGCTGTGCGCTGGAGCGTGCAGGGATCTGCAGGCTCAGGAGGCGGCGCAGAACGGCCATTCCGCCGGAGGGGAGGTGGGCTCCGAGCTGCTGTCGGTGGCCGCCAGCCAGACCATGATCGAACGGGCCCTGGGGGAGGACCAGCGCTGGCAGGGTCAGACCACGCACCCCTCTCTCCCTCCCTCGTCTCTCTCTAGAAATATGAGAACAGTAAAAGTGCGTATGCATGGATCCTGAAACGCGTTCCGACACACGTTGGCGCTCTCCGTCGGCCTGGAACCGGGTGGGCGCTGTCAGTCTCGTAACGGTTATGCAAGATGAACAAACCTTTAGTGTGAAGTTGTGTTGTAATTACAGACTGGCCCGATTGAAAATGGGCCAAAATTATCAATGGTTGTCCCAAACTTGGAGACGTAAACAAGATTAAAGAAATTATTTTTGAAATTATGCAAATGAATGTTTACCCTGACAGATATCCATCTGTTTGTATACTGCCAATTAAATTAATCCACATGTTGGAAAGAATTGCACCGCCACTGCTACTCATGGCCTGTAATCTAGCACTGTGGAGGTAGCGAGGGTTGGTGGGTTGTTCAGATGTTGTAAAACTCCCTCTTTGTGGGCGTCGAGGTGTCTTACCCTGGCATGCTAGGAGACGGCAGTACAGCAAGTGGATTAATTTACATCTCCTTCCATCTGTACGGGGATTGAGTATTGCCCCCTTGTTCAAGGTGTGGGTTTTCTCTGGGCGCTCCAGATTCCTCCCACTTGTAAACAATCATTAATTGGCTGAAAAGCATCTTAATATAAAAACCCAATGTAGCAGGCACCTCCTGATTTAGTTTTACGACTGCGTGGCTCTCCTTGATCAATTATAAACCGTTGCGTGATCTCGGCAAGTTGCAGGGTGATTCCCATTCACCTCTGAATCTTTGAACGTGAAAGCGCTTAGTTTTAATTTTATTTCGAGAGGCGTAGCGCCACTGTATTCTAACGACATTGTACTCACCGCAGAGAACCGTAGCGACATGATCGCACTCTGATAGCTGGTGCCAGACTGTGCCACATGCCCTTCCGCATGGCCTTTTACTTTCCAATTCCGTGCCATTGATGTACACGTCGTACGTCATTGGAACGAAAAAAAACTGATGACATACACGTGCGTCATCGGAATGGGAAAGGGTGAAGTAAGTAAAATAAATCTTAAAAATTTCGATTTAAAGCTTTCGTGACTGCAGGGATTCATATTCTTGGTTCTTTCGGTAAAGTCACGTAGAAGAGAAATAATAAAATAATAAAAATAAACCAATAAACTTCTCACGACGTTTCGATTGCAACACAAGCAATCATCATCAGGTGTGAAAAAACGAGGAAACGTCGTAAGAATTTGATAATTTTATTTATTTTATTATTTCCCTTCTTCATGACTTTACCGAAAGAACCAAGAATAAAATTAAATGTTATTTTGCCGTGACAGACTCCAACTTCGTGCTGGCGAACTACAAGACGGATCCGTGCAAGAAGCCCCCGCGCCTGTGCCGCCAGGGCTACGCGTGCCCCTACTTCCACTCGAGCCGCGACCGCCGGCGCAGCCCGCGGCTGCACAAGTACCGGTGAGCACGGGAAGACGCACACGGGCATGTACACGCCTGTGAGCGCGGGAAGACGCACAGGGGCATGTACACGCATGTGAGCACGGGAAGACGCACACGGGCATGTACACGCCTCCCCAGTGTGAAGCGTGCCAGTGTCAGTCCGTTGCAGTACATCCGTAATTGTAATCATCGCCTGTTTGTATGACAGGGCGACCCTTTGCATGCAGCATCTCGCAGCGTTGCACAGGCGATAAACTAATAACGGCACATGTCATCTCGACACATTTGAAAGGGCACCCTCCCCCCAGTGGCAACTGTTCCTGCACGGCACACGGTGACTCGGTACCTCGCCTAGATGCAATTGCACTTTTTGCATGTTCCGTGTAGATTTTTTTCGACCTTATTCGTACCTTTTTATATTATCTGCTTCAAGTCTGTTAACTAGAGGGCTGTTTGTTTAATTGGGCTCTCATCTGGTAAAATAAAGGCTGGTGTTAATATTGGATGATGTACGAGATGCTTGGCCTTTTAATATGTAACCCAGAATGCACTTAATCTCAGATCTTGGAAGCTAAGCAGAGTTGAGCTTGGATTCATACTCTTAAAAAATAAAAAAGTGATTTATTTTATTTTATTTCTATTTCTATTATTTGTATTATTTATTTTATTACTTTTTACCTACGTGACTTTACCGAAAAAACCTAAGAGTATGAATCCTTGCAGTCACGAAAGCTTCAAATCTAGAATTGAGCTTGGATATTTTCTGGAAGGGTGAGCGCCATGGATAACAGGTGTTGTAGGCTGAGGGGCTATGTGTTGGGCGGCAGAGAGCAGCACAGCGACTCATCGTAAACATGCACACTTACTACTCAACTCAAGCAAGCGTTGGACAGACCATACCAGAAATATTTTTAAACATTTGAAAAATTCCAGTAAATTTGTTTTGTGAAATGGTTTATTATTTATTTAAACAGGTGTATATACATCGGTGGCTTGTAAGTAGTGGAATGGCGTAGTTCCCGAAATATCCCGAAATATCTGGCACAGAACCAGCTGCTTTGCTGCGCATGACCTCATGGCGGGAGAGTGGAATCGTGCCGAATGCCGCCTCGCTCTATCAGTCGCGACAGACTTGAGTGTTTTCGAGAGCTAATTTCGGTGCGAACGGTGGCACAGTGGTTAGCGCACCGTGTTATGAACCTGGCGACCCGAGTGTGATTCCTGGCCACGGCCAAGCGACAGCTGAACTCGCTCCTGGGCCTTGACTTCACCAGTCTCCACTGACCCGTGAGGATTCCTTCATCCAGCAGCCGATTTTGACAAGGGACAGTATATTGTTATCACCGATCGGGAATCTCAAAAACCGCCAGGCATCCGCGTCACCCGGTCCGTTGCTGTTGCCGCCGCAGGTCTGTGCCGTGCCCCAGCGTGAAGCAGGGGGAGGACTGGTGTGAGCCTGACAAGTGCGAGGTCGGGGACGATTGCCAATTCTCGCACACGCGCCCCGAGCAACAGTTCCACCCCGAGGTGCCACGCACACCCCCAATAAACCAATTTTTTTTTTATAAACAGGCAAGGCCCACTGAGCTATATAGCTCTTTTTCAGAAGCGACCTGCCCACAAATGATAGCTCCACAAAATGGCTTATCATGTGGAAATTTCTAGCAGCCAACTACTCTAAACGCGTGTTGATTCTAAATGTGGAGGGAAAAACTGGAGGGCCTGGAAAAAAATCCAGACGTCCACGGGGAGAGAGACATGCGATCTTCAAATATACAGGCGTCGGGTTCGGGATCGAACCCATGACCTCTTGCATACCAGGCGAGGTAGTTAACATCCCGCCTCTCACGCGCCACTCGCTGCTCCTCGCT
This sequence comes from Entosphenus tridentatus, assembly GCA_014621495.2. Lineage (NCBI taxonomy): Eukaryota > Metazoa > Chordata > Hyperoartia > Petromyzontiformes > Petromyzontidae > Entosphenus > Entosphenus tridentatus. The sequence goes on along the minus strand of CM025641.2, from coordinate 8,575,366 downwards.
ACCGCGTACGGAAGGCTGCGGTCGGAGCATTGGTGCAGTGGTTAGAGCACTGCGCTCAGGGTAACACCAGTAGCGAGTGATATCTCAAACAGTTCTGGATGCCCCCTTTCTATGGACTAGATCCCGCAGGTCTTGCAAAGTCGATAACCATTCAGCCTGGGTCAGCCCACACAATCTCACCACCTCCAGCTGGCTTGAGAGTTTCACCTTGGTCAACTCTTATGCCCGGTGACGATGCTATCGGCGATGACGACAGCCACCCTCGTATTTTGGCTTCATCCATTACCACCTTTGTTATCTTAATTGTCATCGTCGTCATTGTCATCGTCATCAACGTCGTCATTGTCATCGTCGTCGTCATTGTCGTAATCATCGTCATTGTGTTCATCGTCATCATTGTCTTCATTATCATTATCATTAATCTAGATCGGTGTTTCTCCAACTTTTTTTGTGGCCCACGGATCACTCAGCCCGATGCAAACATTTCCGCGAATCACCCAGCCATGCACACCCCTGGTAACAAAAAGTAATCACTCATCTCTCTAAATACCACCCACGCAAAATTATGAATATTACCAGAACATAACATTTTTTTAATGCAGTTATAAGGGTTGTTTTTAGGAGGGGGCAGTGGCATTTAGATCTTCTTTTATTAAATATCAGAAGTAAAATATAAATTAATGTCAGAAGCAAGTGGTATAAAGTTGTCATTGTTTCCGGATCAACCTGCGTTTGCATCACAGCCCACCGGGCACCACCTGGAGGAGCGTCACGTGACCACCGGTGGTCTGGGAATAACCACTTTGAGAACCACTGCTCTATAACATCATCATGGTCATCATGATCATTATGATTATCATGATCATCATGATCATCATCAGTAATAGTGACTCACGGTGGCAGTGATTACATCATCATTAGGCACACGCTAGCAGGCTAAATAGACTGTGCCCAATGATCAGCCCCTCTCATTTACAGTCAATAATCTTGTTTAAAGTTCGTCAATAATCTGTTTAAAGTTCGTCTGATAATGGTTTGCTTACTGTTCTTGAGCGTATTTAAGCAGGGCTCCTCCTATGGTTCATTGCGTTTGTTGCCCCGGTTCTTTCTCGTCTCGTGTGCATATCGGCGGTTCTCCTGAAACGACAACTGTGATGTTTTGTACTTACAGATTTACAAGTCGACAAAATGTAACGACATGCAGCAACTCGCCTTCTGTCCCCGTGGCCCCTTCTGCGCCTTTGCACACCTAGACCGTGAGTTTCACACCTAGACCGTGAGTTACACACCTAGGCCGTGAGTTGCATGCGCGGACCGTGAGTTTACATTACCAAGGTACAACAGGCGTAATTTAATCGTTGCTACTGGTCCAAGATTGTTTATTTTACATCTTGAACGGAAGTGCTTACATTTTGGGCACCGAGTAAAGTTGACTGTGAGATGGCAATTTTTCTTCACTGTTGTGCATTGACTTGCTCAGCCCACGGAACGCCTGGAAGTAATCGGCGTTTGTTTAGCGGCAGGAGCATTTCCCTGCCTAAAGGGATTTGCGGCGATGGGTACAAAGTGGAAATTCTGATCGAGTGGATCTGGTGAAACGGCTCTACCATCTGTGCAAGACAAATCTGTTCCGACTCACCTTCCCATAGAATAAAAAATAAAAATGGTTTCTCTAATTATAATTTATTTTATTTGGCACACCCATTTCTACCGCTGTTTATTCGTTGTGTGCGGTCGCACTTAATTTTGCACGTAGTTGAACTTTATTTTGCTTAGTCGGTGTTAGCCGCTGAGGTCGTGATGGGCTTTTTCATTCTTGCTGTTCCATGCCCTTGTACCGTTCCCGTTCTGCTGTAATATGCGCTAATTCCTACTTTATTGAAGGCGATATTGACACATCAAATTTTAAGATTGATTGATTGAGGATCAGCAAATGGCGGGGGTGGGGGGGAGTCAGGAAGCTAATTGGCACCAGGCTTCAAGGGGAGGCAGCGTCTTTAGTCTTTAAGTCAATGGGAGGACGGAGTCAACGGTGAGACATCCGCAGGCAGGGAGGGAAATTTACGTTGTAGGAGCGGGGTGAGCGAAGTTTGATTGATAATTTATTTGCTTGAGCAGAGAGAGAGAGAGCGAGCGAGGTAGAGAATTGGGAGAAGAGCTGCGTGAGATGCGACTGTAGGTGTTGCCCACTGTTGGATGGACGGGCGGGTTGAATAGTATAGACGTGAGTGAAGCTGGGGGCTGACCGATAAAAGCCTGGCGGCAGGCAAGGCTCCATCATCTTGTGTGTGGAGTTGAGGGATTTGCTGTCCGCTGCTCGCGGGCGAGTAATATTGGTCGGGGCTCGATGTGATAAAAGCATCAAGAAACACACACACACACACACACCGCCTTTGATCTTTTCAGTTGTGTGAAAGTCAGATGGTCGCAGAAAAGAAAGTCGTCTAAAAATATAGCGTTGAGCGACGGTCCACTGTTTCATTCCAGTAGTCGGTTAACAGTGACGACATTTCCATGTTCAGGTTCTAACAGGTATAGAGAAAATGGTCATCGTAACAGAGACAATAGTCAGCATATTACTCTCACAACATCCTCCTTTTCAAATGACAGGATTCCTGGATAATGGCAGCTTGTTCAATGGAAACGCGGTTCCTTCTGCAAGCGTTTACGTTTTTTGTTTCCAGGCATTGCAAGTGTTTATGCGTACCGTCAAAATATTTAGTTCTTTGGCAAACTTGTTCGAGAGCTTCTCCGAGGTTTGTTGTCGATGGCGTGGAATGCAAAGTAATTTGAATTAATTGAAACAGGATGTTGCAATTTGTGTTTTCTGTCCGTGCAGAAGTCCACTTGGCAGACTCTACCGAACCTGCTCTGATCTGTGCGCAAGTGAGTGTCCAGCCGCACACATCCGTGTTGTGATTCATAATGGTTTTAATTTTGTGGTGACGGTTAGGTTGGCGTTATAATAATATAATCATAATTTTGGTCATTGAGATGCCAGTTTATTTTTACCCAATACCATTAATGAGTGTTTGACACGTGGCATGACAGTTAAGGCCCAGGGAGGCCTTCACCCAGCAGTGGATTGCTCATGACTAATGCTAGTTTAATTACGACTACTGTTGCGTTTGAGTCTTCATTACACACAAAGTGCTTGCCACAAATGAACCACAATACCTTGCTGATGTCGTCAAGGAGCATAAACTATCACGTCATCCTCGCGAGCGGCTTTTAGCTAGCCATCAAGCAAAGATGGTTGTCGCGTCGCGCGCTTTCAGATGCGCTTCTGTGGCCGTCTGAAGCCACTGGGAGCTATGCACTTGTAAATCTAGATTGAAAAGATTTTTTTTATAACTGCTTTTTGCATCTAGTTCCCCTGCACCTCCGATTAGTACGTTTGACTATGTACGGCTACGAAGTTCAACATACATACATTACCCCTTCTCCCCCTCCCCCCCATCCCTTTTTTATTCCCCCAGTATGTTAGTTGTCTTCCCCTTTACCACCTCCCATGTAAACGTTCATGTCCCCGCACGTGCTCCCCCACCTGGGTGGGGCAGTGAGCTCCATGTTCCCCCCTCGCTGGGACCTGTTGCATCCAACTCGGGGCAGCTGCTGCTCGTGGTTTATCTCTTCCAACCCTTCAGCGCTCGCCCCTTAATTCGGTGACCGGCGCCTTGTATCGGGCTCACGTTGGCGTGTAATAAAAACAAAAAGTTTAAAAAAGCAGTAATTACATTACTGTACTTTATTAACGTCTTCCCTTCCGCTTGCCACATCTACCCACCCCACAGGCCCCGAGCAGGCAGAGCCTCTCCTCGCCTTCTCCACCGTCGCGCTCCGGAGGCTCCCCCGCGCCGAGCCTGTCCAGCGGCGGGGGCTTTGGCCCCGCGGAGCCCCCGGGCTCCCCCACGGCGACGTCGCCCCCGTTGCGCTCGCCGTTGCCGTCCCTCTCCGTCGCGGTTGGCCCGCTGGTGGCGTCTTTATCCCCGACGGCGGCCTGCAGCTACCAGAAAGCACCGGGCTATGAGCGCGAGGACCAGGTGAGAGGCGCCTTGCCCCCCCCCACCTCCCACCCCCCGTCCACCTCTGCCATGGGAAAGTGGCGTCGCCCACGAGTTCCTGACCTACCTCGCACATCCGACTTGATGTGATTGGCTCTGTCGGGTAGCGGAGGGTTATAGTTATAACATTGACATACCGACACCATCTGACCCAAGGGAAACTAATTATGAATCAACATTTGGTCGTCTGCGTATGAAGTCAAATTCCCTCCTTTCGCCTAGAGCTTTGTCATAGCAAATTAATCCATTGTGGAATTGTTGAATTTCGATGCTTGTGGGTCACGTATATATTTTTTCTCTCCCAGAGTCTCCGTTGCAAGAGTTACTCACTGTGTGATAGGCTGTCCCTTATGTACGAACGTCACTGAAATCATGAAGTTTGAATTGTATATGTTGTGTTTTGGTGCAGTAATTTGTGACTGGGCTAAGATCTTGAATTATCTGCAGCTGATAACTGGTTTTTTTTAAATCACAGCGAGAGGCCCAGATTAAATTGGGTCGTTATCTCTGTGTCGTGACGCAGGCAGCATAAGTTGCTTGTGCTCCATATTCGTGTCTGCTGAAAAATTACCTTTAATTTACTCTGTGGGATTATACACATCAGCAACATCGCTAGCACCTACTGCGAATATGTGGCAGGATTCTTGTGAAAACGAGCGTTTAGACTCCGCGACACTGCTGGATTACTATTAATAATAAACCGGTTTAACACATAGGATTTCGCGACCAATATTATCCATAACAAAGGTTTTTTTGGGTTGGATCACGTAAATATAAATGTGTCAAATCCGCCGCCACTCCACGGCAGCCAATTATTAAGGTTTGTCACATGAACAAAACCTGCAAATTAGTCCCCAGTTCAGCACCTGATAGACTCACAGGAATGACATCACCTTTACTCCTCTGTTTAAGACCAAAACAGGTTATCGCCTGATGAGGCTGGTTGTTGTTATCGCCAGCGAAACGTCACGGTACTCAAATTGTAAATGTTGTGGATTTACTCTCCAACACACCGGTGTGCTGAAGTAGTAACTAATTGGTGCGTTTTGTCTACGTGACCAACCTAACGAATTGGCTGTGTCGGGTGGTGGCCAGTTTAACGACACATTTACATTCACGCAATCTAACCCAAAAAAAAAAACCCTTTATGAATAATACACCGCGTGCAGTAAAAGGCGATAAGGGGAATCTTTGTGCTGCGTATCCGCATGTGCTTGTGTCACGGTGGGAGGCTGCTCTCTGCTCTCCTGCCGGCTGTGGAGCACTGTGCCCAGTCGTGTTCACGATTCAGACACAACGACGGTGATTAAACCCCGCCCCAAAGAACAAGTTTATTTTCTCCAGCTTTGGATTCTCTACATTAGCTTCTATACATATTAGTTTTTCCTACCCATGGCCTGTGATTTATATTTTTTGTTTTGGTGACGCACCGTGCCCTAAATACCTTTTTTGTAGAAAGGTGCTTTATAAATGTAATTTATTCGTATTGCCTGTTCAGGCCGACACGCCTTACTTTTGTGACTCACGGTGGCAGTGACCACCCACGGCCTGGGTGGTCAGCACCATGGCCGGCTGCCTTTGCCTCCCCAGTTGTGATATTCACACACTGCACCAGGTACTTGCTCAAGGCCGAGTTGGCCTAGGGGAGGCCCAGGACCTGTTCACATATTCGCGACCGATGGTGGTTGTGAGCGAGAATCAAAATTCGGGACGCCGGGTTCATAGTACAATGGGCTATCCCACTGCCACACCACTGTCGGCATAATAAAAGCACTTGTCCAAACACTCTGTTAAAGGTTATACGGGGGAACTTTATATTTGTTTGCGTGTGTTACTTTGCGTCCGGCAGGCTAAGCTGCAGAAGCAGCACGAGCAGCACACCTACTGTGGCAACCTGCAGGAGCAGGAGGACATACAGAACACGCACGTGAGTCGCATCGCTGTCCCGTTGGACATTCTTTGGGCTGAGAGACCTGGCACGGTGCTGACACCTCCTGGTTGCACGTGTCGCAGGCTCTCTTGCAGAGCCTCACACGAGGCGTTTGGCATCCTCGTACATTTTAGAGCTCAATTGAGTTGTCTCTCAATGAGCCAATGGCCGTGATTGCTTGCACAGGTCTTCCAGACCCGACCGCCGTACCAGTGTAGAGTATCTTGAGGGTTGCAGCCTAGGGTTGAGATTGTGTAATTGGTTGTGTTTTTTGGCTTGTCAATCCAAAGGGGCATTGAAATTGTGGTGGCTGATATCCAGCTTAGCCATATTTGGGGGGAGGGGGGCATATTACTTGCAACAAATATTTAAAGCCGTTTTTCAATCTACAGCTGTGTTTAGTTTTGTTGTCCTTCCCCGCACCTCCGATTATCACGGTGGTTTACGTATGGTGCGAAAGATGCTCAAAATGGATACATAACAAGGCCTGCTCAAACCGTGTCGGGTCGAGGGGATTGTTTAACCGAACTTCACCGTGCTGATCAGTGCAGGTTGGTGAAGGGGGAACTCGCGATCAGTCCGTATATCACTCGCCAATGATGTCAGCTGTGGGCGGGAATAACACTCAGGTCACCGTGGTAGAGTACGCAAGCCGCTGCACACCTCCGCACTCCCTGTGTTTCCTCACCTGTCCCCTCTGCACCTTGTTCATCCTGTCGCAGAGCCTCTTGCGGGCGCTGCCCGTGGGCTGCCCGACAGGGGGCAGCCTGCCCTTCGCGACCGTTAACCCGCTGCCCACCAACGCTTCCACCATGAATGCCAAGGCCATGCCCTTCTACCCGCCCTCCAGCACCGTGGACTCTGTCATCGGTGAGTGCTTCGCTACCGTTGAGAACCCTCGCGGCGGAGGAGACCGGCAGCGAGGGGAGCCAAGCGCTACCACGCGTAGCGGGGGCGTGTGCCCACGAGGGGCACACGCGTGTGCGAGTACCGCTCGTAGTACTCCTCGTCATCCTCATCATGCTCATCATCTTCAGCCATTGTCTATCCACTGCTGGAGGAAGGCCTCCCTACGCCGTCGCCATCCCTCGTGGTCCAGTGCGGGCTTCCATCCGTCCTGCTGAGGTTGCGCGTGAACCTATCCCGTCGCTCTGTTTTCCGCGGCGGGCACTTTCTTTGAACGCGTTTTCTCCTTTAGCTGCTCTTCCGTCACCCGTCCCATCGATCGGCCACCCTGTCTGGCGATGATTTGCTCGGTGCTCATCTCGGGCCCCGGTTGCTGTGGTCGCACTTAATCGCCCGGCTGCGTATGCGAGCCGATCTGAAACTTGGAGTCCTTGGCAACCCATGCGACTCGGACGTGGTGTTGCTGCATCAGCCCAGCATACACTGCGCACAGGCCTTAACCCCTTTCCCCTTTCTGAGACGGCTGCAAGTTGCAGAGTGGGTGTCCCGTTCGTCGCCGACTCTCCGAACGCGCAAGCGGTTGGCGTTAATTTGATTTAGAGAGGCATCGCACCGTTGTTTTAAAAGACGTTGTACTCACCGCAGAGAACTGCAGTGACACGACCACCACACTCGATGATAGCTGGCGCCAATCTGTGCCACACGCCCTCCCGCATGGCCTTTTACTTCCTAATTGGCATTCATTCGTGGCAGGGGAGCAGTTGCTTCAAACACTACTCTGCTGTTAATCCCACTGTGTCTAATGTCACGCTGTTCAGACACTTCACTTGCAATGGTCAAATGTAACGGCAGCGCCCCTTTTAAGGTGAGATTTAATTCGAACTTTGACGACCGTGCAGGTTTTAACATAAATAGACCTGTGTTTGGTTAAAAATACATTTTAAGAAACACTTTGGCTACGTCAAAGACAAAGATCCCCCCTTTTGCTTTTAATAGACTGTTGGGGCAAGTACTGTTAGCAAGCATCTATTAAGGCAGAAACGGTACATGATAGGGTGAGTGGAAAGCACCACGCCCGGCCGCCTTTGTCTCCCCAGTGGCTGAGTCGACCTAGGGGAGGCCCAGGACCTGTTCAGACAATCGTCAATGGTATTGGCCATGAGCGGGAATCGAACTCGGCAACGGGTTCATAACGCACTACACTACCGCTCCCCACGGCACACGCACACACTCGCATACCGAGCGTTGTTGGCAAGGTGTGTGGTTAAAAAAACTCCAATTGCTACATCGCAAAGCCCAACCGCTATGCTGCTGACTCATGCGACCATCGCCATTGTGCTGAGTAGACAGTGAGGATGTGGCCCCGAGAGAAGCCCCTCTAGGTCTGCTCTCTCGCGATGTTCCTGCAGGCTCGGCGCTGGCTGACCTGGACCTCCACGACTACTCCGTGACGGCGCTGGAGCAAGACCTGGGCGGTGGCAGCGGCCTCCTGCGCTGCACTGGCTCTCCCGGTGCCGTCGGTACGGGTCCACACCCATCGGCAAGGGCGTCCCAGCGTGGCCACGCCCATCGTTAACTAAACTAAAACTTTTTATTTTACGAGGTCAAGGCCCACTGAGCTATATAGATGTTTTTCAGAAGCGACCTGGCCACAAATGATAGCCCAACAAAGTGGTTTATCACGTGGACTTTTCTGTCAGCCAAATACTCTTAAATGCAAGTTTCTAAATGTGGTGGGAAAACTGGAGGACCCAGAGAAAAATCCATGCAACCAAGGGAAGAAAGCCACGCAAACTCAAAATATACAGCAAGCGTTAGGGTCGGGATCGAACCCGCGACTTCCTGTATACCAGGCGAGGTAGTAACTTCTCGCCACAACACATGAGAACAGTTTTGCAGCACAATCGTTGCCGGAAATCGTCGCCGGCAATAGTTGGCGCACCATTCACCATTGTAAAAGTTGTGCTTGCCCAAATTTGGACAGTTGTGATTGCTGCACCACCTTGGTGAGCAACTGGGTTTGGCAACTTCCATTAATCTATAACAGAGGTTTTTTGGGTTAGATGGCATAAATATAAATATGTCGTTAAACCCGCCACCACCCGACATAGCCAATTAGTAAGGTGTGTTACGTAAACAAAGCATGCCAATTTGTTGCTAGTACAGCACACCAGTGTGTTGGAGAGTAAATCCACAACATTTACAATTCGAGTACCGTGACGTTTCGCCGGTAATTACAACAACCAGCATCATCAGGCGACAGCCAGAGTTGTGGAGAAATCCTCCTCCTGTTTCGGTCTTAACTTCCAATTGGATCACAGATAAAGGTCACATGACCACCTGAAAGTGCAGTCTGTCGACCCAATTGTTCATCAAATGCACTCTGGACAGACAGAACTTCCTCCGTCTGTCACTGCTGTACCAAGTAGCCAGAGTTGCCCATGTTAAATACATTGCCGGTGACGATTTCTTACAATAATTGCCATAACATGACCGATCATGTGATAGCCTTGAGGATTACGCTATCATTAACGGGCCACTCTCGATGAGGACATCATCATAACGTTCGTATCATAAGCAACAGCCATGCTTTGACTTTGGACAGTATCGTGTATAAAGACCGAACTGTCAGTACTGTATCAGCATTCGGGTTTACACCATCAGTGCCACTTCTCTCGTACAGACTAATTTCTCAGGACCATATTAACTATTATATATAGCAACTAGCTTGTAAAATATTCTCTAACGATCCCTTTGTAAATTAATCTCACCAGTCTTCCATGCAAGAGGGGTTAATGATGTTGAACGGGCTACAGTAGTCAAATAAAGGACGTGTCGAGTGACCACACGACTGATGCGGCCACAGTCGCAGCCACGGCCACCGTAACCATGGCACGGTCCTCCTTGACGCTGCGCTGCGTCTCGCCGTGTCACCCATCGCCGTATTTCGTGCCGCCCATTTCTGTGCCCCATCGTCATGTTGCCCCGTCGCCGCGTTGCGCAGGGGAGAGGCTGTACGGCGAGCGCTCGACAGCCCAGCTGGCGATGCGACCAGAGCTGCCACGGCCCGGCCTTCCCGCGCTGCCCACCACTCCCAAGCACTTCCCCACCATCCACGACTCGCATCTGCACGTGGACGTCATCGGCGGTGATCCATGTGAGTGCGCGGTGTTCGGCTAAGCGCTCACGCCCTCGCTCGCTCGCGGATTTCACTCCAAGAGAAGGGTTCGCTCTTGATTATCCGGGTTGCCGAATCTCGTTGCTTGCAAAAATAAATGATGAAATATCTTTACTACGCAAGCACTGGCTTCAGTATTAAGTCACTCAGAACACCATGCCAGGTACTCATCTGAGGCTAAGTCGACCCGAGGGAGGCCCACAAGCAACTCCGCTAGTTGCCACCGATTTTGACCTTGAGTAGGATTCGAACTCGGGTCGCTTGGTTCTAAACGTAGCACGTTAACCACTAAGCTACCTCTCCACACATCACATTCATTTGGTGCATGTCGTGATGGGTACTGCAAGATGGGTACTGCAAGATCTGTGTCTGTCCAGTGCTCACCGAGCTGCATTGGCTTCCGGTTACCGAGTGAATACATTATGAGGTCGCACTCATTACACACAAAGTGCTTGTCACAAATTAACCACAATACCTTGCTGATGGCATCAAGGAACATAAACCATCACGCAAATTCCGGTCATCCTCGCAGCAGTAGCTTTTGGCTAGCCATCCATCAAAGACGGTCACCGTATCGCGCGCTTTCAGATGCACTTCCGCGGCCGGCTGGAACGCTCTTCCTTCCGATATTAGGAAGCCACTGGAGCTATGCACTTTTAAATCATGTAGATTGAAAACGTATTTCTTTAGAACTGCTTTGTGTTTCATTCATTGTCCTTCCCCCGCACCTCCAATTATCATGGTTGGCTGCATACCTTGCGAAAGAAGCTCAACATCCTTAATACAGTTTTTTTTTCAGTTGGATCACGTAAATATAAATGTTTCGTTAAACCCACCACTACCCGACACAGCCAATTAGTAAGGTTTGTCACGTAAACAAAACATGCCAATTCGTTACTAGTACAGAACACCGGTGTGTTGTAGAGCAAATTGACAACATCTACAATCTGAGTGACGTACAGTACATTAATGCACGGAACGATAATACGCACACGCCTCGTGTTCACCGCTGGCCGGAGCAGGAACTCTCTAACAGAGTGCTCTTTATCCCGGCTAAAGATGTGATTTGCTTTTTCGTCTTTGTGTCACTCTCATCCTCCATCTCGCAGCCAACGGGGCGGGCGGCTGGAAGCAGTTTGCAACGGGTGGGCCGCTGAGCTCGAGGTTCTGTGGCGGGCCCGCGGGGGTGACCATCATGCAGCAGCAGCAGCAGCAGCAGCAGAGGCTGAGCGACGCCTCTCAGGAACTGTGGCACCAACCCCAAACGGTGACTTCCCCGTGCCTCCGTGTTGTATGCCCCCTCGCTGCTGCTGCGTGCATCCCACGTTGACGGAGATGCTTTCTCGCGACTCGCCATCACAGTGTTCCCGTCTGACGCCACGCGGAGGTATTTCGCCAGACTCGGTCATTTCATTCAGTGGTTTTTAGTTTTTTTTGCTTATTTATCCGGAAGAGCCACAACCGAATCATCGTACTCTATCAGGAGGGGTCCTGCATTGGGTTTTTATTTGAAGATGTTTTCAGCCACTTAATGAGTTTGTAAATGTTTGTGGAAAACGCCGAGAGAAAACCCACGCACACGTGGGGGCAGCACGCTCTATCCCCGTACAGATGGAAACGGATGGCAATTAGTCCGCTTCCTGTACTGCCTTCTGGCGAGCCACGGTACGGCACCTCCTCGACGCCCACGGGAAGGGAGTTTCACGACATCAGTGCGGTCATCCACCATCCCTCGCTGCTGCCTTCACAGCACTGGGTTACAGGCAGCCACGTGCAGCAGCGTAGCCACCGCCGGTCTGGCGGTTAACCCATTGCACCTCGGTGTGTCCCGTGACATTTAGAAGCGAGGTTTTGAGGCCACTTCACGTGACCTCGAAGTGCACCGAGCCCTCGCTATAAGCACTGTTGTGATGTCGCCATCACTTATAAGGTCACACTTATTACACACAAATTGCTTTCCACAAATGAACCACAATACCTTGATGACTTTGTCAAGGAGCATAAATCATCATCACTGCAAACTCCGGTCGTCCTCGCAGCGGTGGCTTTTGGCTGGCCATCGAACAAAGATGGGCATCACTTTGCACGCTTTCAGATGCGCTTCTCCGGCCGTCTGGAATGTTCTTCCTTCCGATTTTAGGAATCCACTGGAGCTATGCACTTTTAAATGTAGATTGTAAACTAATTTATTTAGAACTGCTTTTTGTGTCTAGTTTATCTTTCCCCCACACCTCTGATTAGCATGTTTTGCTACATACGGTGCGAAAGAAGTTCAACATCATACTTATTGGCTAATGGCGGCTGTTGTTGATGTTGTCAAAGCCTGTCCTCTTGCAGGTGTGCCTCGTGTACTCCTCCAAGGTCCCCCAGCTTCTCATTCCCCCATACCTCTCCCTCCGCGTGCTTCCTCGTGCCTCCTGAGAACCTTAAGTGTGTTTCCCTCTTCCTCCTGTGTTTTCCTGTCTTCCCATGGCACCTGCAAATTCGTTTTCCCGTGTCCTTTCTTCCTCCGTATGGGTCCCTGTACCAAACTATGCTGCAGTGCACTTACCTGCCCCTCCCTTTACCTCCTTCCATCTTTGCACACTCTCATACCATGTACTACCATATACGTTGAACGTCTTTCGCACTGTGCGTAGCCAACCGCGCTGATTGGAGGTCTCTCTGATCCTCCTTACACCGCTCGCCATCTCCCCGCACATCCCTCCACCTCTTCCTGCACATTCCTTAACGTCTCTCGACCTTCCTTAGCCTCCCTACACCTCCCGATGTGCCCACACACTTTCCTCTCCCTCCCGCAGGCTTTCCACATCATTCCATCACCTTCCTCTGCTTCCGTTTGCCTTTCTGCTCCTCCAACCACCCACCCACACACCCACACACCCACACGCACATCCAGGGTGTCGTGGGTTCAACGCCGCCTCCTGCTTGCGCGTCTCTCTCCCGCAGAGCTACGATGCTTGGCTGCGTCAGGCGGCGGCGGAGGAGGCGCAGAGCACGGCGCGGGCGGGCAACGGCGAGCCGCAGGCCGTGCCGCCGCGGGAGCGAGGGGCCCACCACGGCGTGCCCGGCGCGTCCCCGCTCGGCGGCGCGCGTGCCGGGACTCGAGCCGCCCCGCGCCACGCCGTCGCCGACGTGGAGACGCTGTCGCTGCCCGCCATGCGCGCTCTCAAGACGCGGCTGGAGGTCGACCTGGAGCTGCTGGAGAAAGTACGTGGCGGTGGGGGGGTGACGAGCGGCGGGCGATTTTGAAGGGAGCCGGCGTCTGCCGGGGCGTTCCAGGAGAGACGGGTCACGTGAGGGTCCTCCTCCAGAGGGGGACGCTTTTGGGTTGTTGCCGTGCGTCGTTGAGCTTCTTCTCAAAGGCGCTTCCAGCACGTGGAGCGACACGCGGCACGACCCAAAAGCACGAGGGAGAGAGCGCTATTCTATTCTTGCCTTGCGTACGGCAGCAATTTTATGTTCGGCAGCTGAGTGCCAATGCGTGGTTCTGTCGAGAGAGGAGCCGTACGGACGGCAGAACGGCAAGAACCTGCACGGCAGCAATTGCGTTGTGTGCCTGTGTGTGTTCGCGTGTTTCTCGCAGGCGATGCAGGAGCAGCAGGCGCGGCAGTGCCTGGCCTGCGAGGAGCGCCCCCGCAGGGCCGTGCTGCGGCCGTGCCAGCACTACGTGCTGTGCGAGGAGTGCGCCCCCCGCTCCCTCGAGTGCCCCTACTGCCGCACGCGCATCCTCGGCTACCACTGCACCTCCTCCGCCTCCTCCACGTCCTCCTCCGCCAGCGACGGGGGCCGCTGAGCTCGAGGGTCAAGCTGCCACGTCGCCGTAGTAACGGGTGGAACCGGCCGAAGGGTGAACGCGCGTGCGGCCGCCGCGGCCGCTGTGTCCGGAGGTCGCCGGGATCGGGTTACGAGAGGCGTCGTCTTCAGAGCGTGGGTTCCTAATCGCACGCCAACACCGCAACGCTCTCAAGACAGTCGTGTTTTACGTCTTCAGCCGAAGTAGACGGTGCACGTGGTGATGCAGCTTTGTGTTTGTCATACTTTGCGCCCCCCACGTTTCACGCGGCTGCTCTCCCACCCCCCACCCCCCCACCAATAACATCATCAAAGTGCCAGGTTCACAGAGCGCGCGTTGTTGATGAGACTCTGTTTGAATCAAAAACTAATCTTGCCTCGTTTTTAAATATGCACAGCGTGCGAACCTCGTTCGTGCGGTACAAAACTCATATAGGTCTCGTGTAAGCGTGACGCTGTGGGTGAAGGACTAATGGTGGCCGGATGCAAAATACTAAAATGAATTCCCGTAGCATGTATTAATGCATCCACCTCGTCACTGGCCAAAGCGCGGAGTGTTGTAATTTTTTTTGCAGCACTTCAACGTAAACGTGTTTTTAATTTTTTTTCCCACCCCCGGAAGTTGAGCACAACGTCACGGAGGAGCCGGTTCTGTCCTCGCACGGGCCGCCAGCCTCTCGCTGTCGAGGCGGCCGCGGTGGCCGACGGTGTGGCGGCCGCGGTGCCAGCAGGTTAATTCGTCACACTATTTTTGCACTTTACTAGGCGCGCGTGCGCGCGCGTGAGCATAGTTGCTGGCTCTTGACGAGAGCAGACTAAGTGTGCGAGTCGCACACGCAAAGCCGGAAAGTTTCCCGTCTCGCTGTGCTTCAGGTAAATCCACGTGGGTTGGTGTTGCAAACATGTCGGTTCTGTAAATTCGCATCGGCGGGGGGCTCCACCGATTCCTGGAGCTCGCGAGTCGTGCGACGGATTGCTTGCGCGTAACGGGTTTTTCAGATTCGTCCTTTTCTGCGACCCTCTCCAGCCAGCCACTGGGGCGGGGGGGGGGGGCGACGTTCACCGAAAATTTTAAAAAAAAAAAACATTTTTTGAATCGAACTGTGAATCTGTATCACGACAATGAGTTGTGTGCAGCGCGGCATTATCGCTCTCGACTTCAGTCCACGAGCAACATTGGTTTATCCATCCTGCAGAATCATTTCCATGCAGTGCAAACACCCACACAGTACTTATAAATGAAGAGTTATACATCAGTTAATCTTAGACAAACCGCGTACAATGTAACAAACACTTTGAACTGTCGTATTTTAAATATATAATATATGTTTGTTTGTAGATCATGTGATGGCCATTTGAGGACTTGGTCTATATGACATTGCTTAACTTTAATTTTTCTTGGCTACATATTATATCATCAAGATGGGGGACGATGACAAAGATTCTGCGTGGCAAAAGCGTCTTTTATGTTCGATAAAAAAGTGTTCATGTAGAGGTTGGTTAAACGGTGCTGTTTCCCTCGCACACAGTAGTAGCATCGCACGCCGGCGTCGGTCGTCTAACAATGACTGCCACGCGGAGGGAATTAAGTCGTACCTGGTCTTGCAACTCTCAAGTTTGTTCCGTTTTAACGTTTTGTTTTTGCACAAAGAGACGCGCTCTCGAGTTTGACGGATTGGGGGGGGGGGGTCTTGTCATTGCCGTGGTAACCAAGAGTAAGAATGGCCGACTTGAGCGTGCATGATGGCGAGGGGACTTTTTTAATTAATAAGAAAACTTGTTCGTATTTATGACTATTTCACACACCTAGGTATATTTTACAGATTTGATTACTTTTGCCTTATTAAATGCTTTTTATTTTATATGCGTCGCAGGCACCCTCTGCTTGCCTATATTCCTTGCTGGGCTGGCCTGGGATGTGCAGGCCAGAGGGGAGGGCAGGGGTGTGGGCCTCCCAGCTTCTGCTGTATTAATGATTTAGACACGGGCTCTCATTCCGTTTTAATTTGCATCTGTGATTATAGAACAGGAGCCATCTATGCAGCGCACAATTCCCCACGTAAGCAACAGCAGTGCGAGCTGAACCCGGATCCTGGAGGTACCTGCTGCACTGGCAGTGAGTATCTCTTGCAGTATCCACATCAGTCCCCCCCCCCCTCGTTTAAGGCTAAATAGCAATACACAGGGTGTCGCTAAAGGTATCAAATTTTATTAATGCAATATAATCGGACTTAATTATGCCCTTATTGACACCTTGTATGTATTCATGATGTGTGTTGATACGTGTGTCTGTGTTGTATACTTTAAATGGAGTCTGTTATAGGTGGCTGTTCAATGGAAGCGAGGGTTCTCTTTGAGAGAGAATTTCCTAATCGCATCCACACAACTTTGTAAAAATTCAATATTTTAGACGTAATTTTTCATAGTATGAAATATAACTACTGTATAATGGCAAACGTACGTTTGTAACTTTTGCTCTATACTACGTACTGGCAGGTCTCTCTTAACTACAACACTTAAAAGTAACGCAGTCGGCACCGTATTGCTTGTAACACTTAACAGTATTTAATGCGAAACGCAATTCCTCGAATGCTGTTCCGGTGGTGAGACTAGCGCCACCGCGCTGTGGTCTCACCGCTCTGGCGCGCTCCCCCGAGCCTCCGCTGTTTCACCTCGAGACCCTTGTCCACCGCTGCCGCCGCGGTGCGGTAATGAAACAACGGTCTTGAGCTCGCACGAGAAAGTACGGCAGTTGTATTCTGTCACCTTTCTTCCGGCCGTTTAGTTCTTCCACCCGCTTTTCCTTTTCAGAATTTGTATTAAATAAAAGATAAATCCGCGGAGAAATAATGATGATAATTTCAACTTGTGATATGCCGCCGCACAGCAGTATTCGCTCGCTCGCTTGCTCGCTCTCGAAGCGAGGGAACGACTCAGAGTGCGCGAGGAGGAAACCGCAGACGTAGTGGGGAGGCAGCAGCAGCAGCAGGCGGAGAGCCGGCACCAACTGCCCAAGTTCTCCGGTCCTCTCTTTGTATTTTGTATTAAGATCTTCCCAGCCAATGAATGTGCTATTTTGAATGAATGAACGAATGCAAGGGTGGGGGGGGGGGATTGTTGAGGGAGCGTCAGCTGTCGTTGGCATATAACTAACGCAGGGCAGTTACGGCGATCGTGTTGAACACAGCATCCTCAAGTGTGGGGGGGGCACTGTTTGCCCCATTTCTGAAATTCACAGAACAGAGCAATTGGTCTTCCACCCCACAGGGAAGAGGAAGGGTAGAGAGTCGTGGCCCTGGTAGATTGTTGTTGTTACCTAGAGAGAGGCGTGCCAACAGGGCAGGCATTACTTGGAGCCCCACACACATACAGGTGTTTATTCTTGCATTGTTCGCAGATATCGTGAAAGGTTTGCCGATTCCTTGACCCTGTGTGGATAATAGGGTTTGCAGATAGGAGGATGATGATGATTTTTTTTTTATGAGTGGCCCACAGTGATTTCTGGTCTGAATCGTATTCATTCCAATTGTTTTAGAATGCATCCAATAATTTCTTAATAATACATATTTGAATTTATATCAACGATCATGTTATTCCTTTTAACCATTACATTCAGAAAAATATATATTTTAGAATGACGAGTAAACCTTAATGAAATACGTGTAATGTGTTTTTAAATGAATTTTAGCAATATTAAAGTAATGTTTACAATAACAATTATCAATATGAGGCAAGGGGGGCCCTCGCTGTCATGGGAGGGCTGACGCACGGATCGAGCAGCGGGGGTGAAGAGACTCTTCGTTTAGGTCGTAATAAAAAAATGTGGGGTCAGAACGCGTAAAATAAAAATGTGTGAAGTTTAACTTATTTCACGCCGTACGTAGCCCACCGTGCTAATCGGAGATGCCCGGGGGAAGGATACATTGAAAAGAGAAGGCAGTTGTAAGGAAATTAGTTTTCAATCTAGATGATTTTAAAGCCCATAGCTCTCAGTGGCTTCCTAATATCGGAAGGAAGAGCGTTCCAGACGGCCCGCAGAAGCGCATCTGAAAGCGCCGCGCGATGCGGTGACGCTCGACCAAAGCCAATGAATGAAGTTGTCGCGTGAACCAACGTGGCAGCTTCGTTTCTGCTTCAGCACTCCGCTGTGTTGGAGAGCCACAATCCTGGCAACTGCCTGATGGTGCTTTGTAACCAGCAGCGAAACGTACGCAATTGTTAAATACGTCTGGATCGCTCTCTAACACACCCGGGGTGCTGTGGCAGCGATAAGCTAGCACGTTTTGTTCCCGTACCTGGCTGTCGGCTGGAGGAGGGTATGCGACACGCACTTTACTTGCGCGATCTGTTCTGAAAGTTGGTTACGAATCGTAACATTGGTCGCTAAAGCCCATGTCTGCTCAAAGATTCGATTACCGATTTCTGTGCCATGGCAAGAGAATTCATGTTTTTTTTTCATCCGCCGTCGTGAAACATTTCCTGGACATTTTGTGGATGGTGACAAGAATTGCAGGGCCATCTCCTAGACAATTGTATGTATTGATATGTGTGTACGCTGCAGTTACTGTATTGACAGAAAATGGACGAATGTGCAGGACCGAGTGGCATCTTGGCCTTGCGTGAGTAGAAACGGTTTCTTCTGCAACTGCCTGAATCTCGCCGCAAAGGGTGTTAAGTAGGCAACCCATCCAGCCAAAATGAATCGCTGCGGTCGAGGTCAACGGCGGCTTTGCTTCACAATCCGCACGGCAGGCACAAACGCACCAAGAAGTGGAGACGATTCAAAGGCTTTGGTGAGCTGTGAGATGCATTTTATTTGCGTGGCATGTGGCGAGCTCTCTTCACTCACTTGTCGGCGAGTGCCACCGGACATTGGTAAAAACAACATTCCCCTGTGCCTTTTTCTTGGACCACATCCAAACAGTTATGTTAAGCAATAGATAATATTAGATAAGATGATAAGAAAAAAAAATATTAACTGTTTATCTTTATTAAAATAGAAATATTCTTAATGCATTATTTAATGAGTAAAAACAATAAAATAATGGAATTGATATATGTATACGTTTATTCATGGTTCGATTTAACAAATGTTGATTACTTTTTAGAGCATAACATAAATTATGTATTTTATATAACCAAATAGAAATACGTGAATTTATAGTTTTAATACTAATAGCAGTAATATAATAGTGATATTGGGTTGTACGTTAAAAGGTGGGGACGAGTGTGTTAATGATTTGTACGAGATGAGGCGAGGTAAAGCGAATGAAGAAGAGTTCTCTGTTACAATGGACACCTGCAAAAGACTAAACCATGACTGGGCCATTGGAAATCACGTTTTTAATAATGGAGTAGTAATTGCACAAATCTTGCCTATGGAGTTACCGAGTGGTTGCAGTAAATCAACTCGTGATGCCCGTGCAGCCTGGCTCGGCCCGTGTCACGACATGTAGCAGTATTACACAGTAACCAAGCGCTTTGGTCTTCCTTGCATCTAAATCGTTGCTTGTCAACCCGTTTCAGTCCACGGCGCTCACGTTTGGAGTTTGCTTGATCTTCGCGGCGCGCTGAACCTAAAGAATCCGTTTTGCTGAACTGCGCGAGGTCGAGGCAGCCGAGAGGGCCGGGGGTGGTGGCTGACGGCCGATGTGGAGAGAGGAGGGGAGGACGGGGGGTGGTGGGGCTGGATCGGCCGCTGACCGGCGCGGAGGAGAGTTCCATCTGTCCCAGCTTGTAAACGGTGAAGGTTCATTTTCCTTTGCTGTAAATTGAGAATATGCCGCGGGCACACGGGTTGCCAAGCACCGATCTAAACGAATTGAAGTGACCCAAATTTATACCAAAAAAAAAAACCTTTTGAGACAACCTCTTTGCAATGAAGACCACCAAAAATGTTTTAACACTGCGTGTGTGCAAGTATTTTTGCAAGTATTTGTGCTGGAAGGTGGCTTACTGGTGGGAGCACAGCTTAGGTCTGACTTGACCAGGTCACAAGAGAACAACAAACACGGAATGTTTTCTGTGAACTGAATCGTGGCGAGTCGAGTGACATCTGAACGGGCTGCACTGGCCGGCGTGTTTTTGAGTGGTCAGACAAAATCCCGAGGACCACACCGTGTGGATGCCTTCATCCAGCAGTGGACTTGAAAAATGGCCGTAAAAAGAATACCTGCTTTTTTCTATTACAAGCAAATCGCTTGACCTTTTGTGATTGTCTGATTTGTCAAATTTGTATTCGACCCAATATTCGGCCAAACTATCTAAATGGATTTTCAAGTCGAACCAGAACCCCAAGTGTGTGCTCCCGCTGCTGTAGTCACCAATCAAAGTCAAAAGTCCTATAGCCCTGCTTCCCATAACCTCTCAAAGCGAGCGGCGCTGTGGGGCCGTGCCCGTGCTATCTCAGGAGGCAGCGTGTCCGATCTTCCACTGCGCGAACTCCGAGCCGAGCCACCGACCTACACAACGCACGCTCACATTGATTTAATTCCGTCCCCAAGGACCCTGGTCCGCCCCCCTGAGCTGTCTTGCGAGGTCGGCATAATGTCCGCAATGTATGTCCGTTGAACTTCGTTGTCGCCGTACTTTGCCAACCGGTGCGCTCATCGGAGGTGCAATGATGCGGTTTTGGCTTCGGCTCCGGCAAATAGCCGGTGGGGAGAAGTGTCCCGTACCCGGTTGTGGGCCCCTCCCCTGGCGCGGCTCGGATGTGCCAGGTGGAAAAAGGGGCATTGTGCGCGCGCTTGCCCGAAGCAGGTCTGGAGATGCTCCCGAGCTCAAGGAAGAGAGCCTGGTTGATAGGAACGCATCGGTGGGCCCTGAATGGGAAATCGACCACGTGTAAGAGTTGCGCTCGTGGTGTTTTAGATAGATATTGATTTTTTTACTCTTTGACATATATACTAGTAATATTCAAATTTACAGATTTTAATGTCTATTTCAATTTAATACAGTACTTTGAATTTTTTACGTCATTTTGTACTATCGTTACATTCTAGCTATGAATAAAATCGGTATTATATTACACGAACGGGTCGTCTTTCAAGATGATTGTGTGTAACCAAGAGATCCAGGGGATGAGGGTCATTTGCAAAAGCGAGCCGGGGCATGAGTGCTGCCAGTCGGTGGCGATGATTTGCTGCTTTGTAGAATCCCAATCGAGTAACGGGGCGTGTAATTTTCAAATTAGGAAGATTTTCACCCAGCAGCAGGACTATTGTCAGCGCTTTGGTGAAACTTTCGATCCTGCATACGAATTGTGAGCGCTCGTCAGCAGTGCCTTAGCCCTCCCGGTGTTTTCAGGGTTTGCCGTGTGGCGTTCAGCACTGTGTCCGACGTTTCGGTGCCTGGGCTGGGGTCTTCTTTAGGAACTTTTGCAAGTAGGTCGTGTCGATGGGGGAATTGGGTTCCTGAAGTAAGCTCCCCGGTAGGTGAAGCAAAACGTCGGACATGATCCCTAACAAGTCCACAGTTCTATCCGAAAATTATCTTTGTGTTTGTGGACAATATGAATACATTAACATAATTCCATTAAATATATAGAGTTCACTCTAGTATTATAATGTATTTACCTCTTCTTAATGATCGTTATATATACGTTATCGTATGTTTCAATTGGAATCAACATTCTTACTTAAACGATTTGTCGTCAGTGGGCAACGTTTAACTTCCGTTCCCGTTTGTGGATTCAAAAGTTTTCGCGATGGTGCTAATAACCCCAACCCAATTGCGAGTGGGTGAAGTGGAGAGGGCCGCATTGGTCAGCTTGGCTCGCTACGCTGTGAACCCTGTGGGGCTCACAAGTTCGATTCCGACCCATGGCTAACATCTTGTGGCGAGTGATGTCTGAATCTGTCATTCCCTTCAACCCACACTCGTCATTGTGGTGAAGTATGGTCAAAGCGCCCCCCATGACCGGCACGGCATGTGGGGCAGGCCTTCGTCCACAATGGCCTAAACATTGTAGTCATCGACTCGAATAATGCTCCTTTCAAACATTATCCTTCGGCTAGGTATTCCTACAATGCAATGTCTCGCATACAGTGATGGCGGTGAATGTTACGAAATGCCCCACAGTTCGTGACACGCTATGATGTGCTCTGGATGTGTTCTTGGGTGTGCCTTGCATGACGCCATCGTGGTGTTACATGCTTTGAGACAGCTGACAATGTCCCCGTTATGAATAAACGATCGCGAAATTCGCCAAGCGTGCGTCCGGTTCATTGTGGACTTGTAGGAAGAGGTTTCACTCGTTCTGGCAATAAAACAGGTGTTAGGGTGTTAAAACACCAAACAGGAACCCTTGTGCAAGGAATCGTGTCTCAAGTACTCGCTGACACAGTGCCCCAGTTCCTGACACAGTACCCCGGGTACTCACTGCGGCAAGTACTGACACACTGACTCAGGTACTCACTACAACAAGTACTGACACAGTGCCTCAGGTACTCACACAGCAAGTAACTGACACAGTGCCCCAGGTACTCACTACAGAAAGTACTGACAGTGCCCCAGGAACTCACTACAACAAGTACTGACAGTGCCCCAGGTACTCACTACAGCAAGTACTGATACAGTGCCCCAGGTACTCACTACAATAAGTACTGACACAGTGCCCCAGGTACTCACTACAGCAAGTACTGACACAGTGCCCCAAGTAGCCACTGCGGCAAGAACTTCGATCGGTGGCCTCTCCTGACAGCTGTGGCCGCGCTACAAACGAGGCGGATTGCCGCGCCGTGGAGCCGTGAGAGAAGGCGACGAGGCTTGTGGAGGCTTCGTGCAGCAGTGGACTCATCGTTGCCGATGACGACTCGTACCCACAACATTTCCACTGACCCCGTGACCCGACATGACCGTTGGGGGCATCGCTTTGCATGCCGCTGACGTTGACCTCCCTTCAGCCATTACCTGTGCGTTGGTGAAGTGTCGCGGGAGACACCACGGAATTGAAGTGCTCAATAAATAAATATATTCAAACTCTTTATTAATTCCGAGTCCTTCGTTGTTCTCCTTTATTGCTTGGTGCCACTTATTTTGGGCGCTGTATTCAGATGTCATAGTTATGCAAGGGCACGTTGTTGCTTGGGTTCACCACATCGGGCGTAACAAATGTAAGTTCATTGAAGGATCGTATGCGTGTTTGTGTGCGCGTTTAACTTCTTTTGCACCGGAAGTAGCCAACCGTACTAATCGAAGGACAACAAACTGAACACAAAAAGCAGTTCTAAAGAAATGAGATATAAATCTAGATTCAAAAGTGCACAAGCTCCAGTGGCTTCCTAATATCGGAAGGAAAGAGCGTTCCAGACGGCCGCAGAATCAACGGTTTAGCCAAAAGCCGCTGCTGCTGTGAGAATGACCGGGGGAGTTCGCGTGATGGTGGATTACGCTCCTTTCACGAGATCAACGTGTTTGACTAAATTAATCTCTCGCGGTCAATCAAACGTTGAGCACCGAGAGTCGGACTGATGGGAGGAAAGGCTGAAATGCTTAAAGGATTGTGTGGCGGGAAAGGGAATCCTCAAATCCAACGATTCGCGTTTAAAGGATCGTCAGATACACTATATTGTACTCGTTAATATATTTTAAAAATTGCATTTAAACGCACCTGGCGCCAAATGCGACCCAAAGAACATTTCTACGACATTTAAATAAAACCCACCTAATTTGGCAAATTCTACTACTTTCATTTATCCCCCCCCCCCCCCCCACCAGAGAAAAGCCATCAACCGCGATGAGAAGAATTACACACAAGATTCCCACAAGCAACATTCCCGAAACTCACGGCGGATGCTGACTTTTAGCGATTTTTTTCCCGACAAAAACTATTGCGATCAAACGGGAATGGAAACGAGCCGAGTCGAAGGTGGGGTCGCTTCCGTGGCTCCCTCATCGCTTGAACGCCTTTGACTTCAGGATGCGTATGCTGTTCCTCATGGTGGAGCTTCTCTGTAAGACGACAACAGCAGCAGCAGCAGCGATGACACAAGCAACAGCAGCGATGTCAAACGAGGAACGGCGCTCGCGAAGTTGTACGTGCCGCCACGCGCTCGCTCTTTGTTTGAATTGCACGCGGGTGTGGAATCCGACGATTCTCATTTCCCGCAGATGCCCACAGGTTCGTCACTCTCCGAGTGACCCTCCGTGAATGCAGAGCTCTCTCTCTCTCACCTTTCTTGAAATCAAGACGCGCGGCACCCATCGTCGCTCCCATTCCATTCGTGAATCATTCCGAACTCCGACTTGGTTCATCTCATCCATAAGAGGTTGTTTTGGGTTAGATTGAGTAAATATGAATATGTTGTTAAACCCACCACCACCCGACATCGCCCATTAGTAAGGTTTGTTACGTAAACAAAACATGGCAATTAGAGAGTGAACCCACAACATTTACATTTCGAGTACGAAGTTTCATCAATGTCCATTGAGTTATCAATGTGACTCTCGTTCTACTTTTTTTTCCCTTCCTTCCAGTTTCGATTTCAAAACCCAGGTAAGACTCAGGTAAGAGTTTGGTAATTTGGCTGCACAGGTAAAGCCCTCATCCTCACGCAGCCTGTCGTATGTGCAATAAAGCAATCGGTAACCCAGTCCCTTGCATTCATTCAACTTCATGGCGAAGTGGTGCTTCGGGGTCTTAACAGCAGCAGCAGCAGCAACCCTCGGCTTCCACTGTGCTGTCGGTTCCGTTTTGTCGCACAAAGACCAAGGTTCTAATTTTGGGGTTCCCGGACGCCGCCTGACCGCAAATGAATTCGGCGCGAGCGCCCCGAGGTGACGAAGCCAAACGGGCAACCGTGAAACCGAGACGCCGATCGACGTTGTGGAAGGGGCTCGTCGGATGCTCGACGGCGAACGCGTGACGGCGAACGCCTACCTGCGTGATCCGCCGCACGGAGCTGCGGGCCGGGCTCTCGAGCCGGCCCAGCGCCTGCAGGAAGTCGTGTGACTCCTCCTCGGCCACGCGCTTGTCCAGCACGGCCAGGATGTCGCTGTCTGCCGGGGGGGGGGGGCCCGGGGGCGCGGGGGTGGGGAGGCTCGGTACATGGAGCAGGCACCACACTAGAGGCCTGTGGTGGTGGATCCAACCACCCCCCCCACCCCCACTCAACCTCAGAGACCCTGAATATTGGCGTTTCAGTGATGTATTTACTGGAGAACGTACAGATATCACTCGCCACGGTCGGTAGCGCAGTGCGCTAACCGCAGCGCCACCACTCCATCGCAACTTTGAATGTTTTTAAAAAAAATTAATACTTTACAGCTGCCAAATTTCGACTTCAAATTTTCGTGACTGCAGGAATTCATATTCTTGGTTCTTTCGGTAATGTCACGTAGATAGAAAAGAAAAAATAATAAAATAAAATAAAAAATTTAAATAATAAAAGCAAAAAACTCACGACGTTTCGATCGCAACAGAAGCGGTCTTCATCAGGCAGAGAGAAAACAGGGGGCAAGCCTCTAAATGTAACTACTTATAAGGGTTACAAAGTGAGTGGTTTTTTGCTTTTATTATTTTCAATGTATTTTTTAACTAAAATTGTTTTTTTTATATCTACGTTACTTTACCGAAAGAACCAAGAATATATATATTTACAGCTGCCGTTAGATAATTATGTACTCATTTCTTGTTTTGTTTTCTGATATTTTACGTAAACTTAAATTTCATTTCTTTTTAATTAAGATGTAAAGACAGTCCTATATTGGCTAGCCAGCAAAGTCTTCACTAACGCCGGTGGCCGCGCTGCGTCCAGTACAAATCAAAAGCGGGATGCTCAATTCACTTCCCGAAGATGCTCTCGGCACGTGGAGCAAAACGTCGGACAATCGCGCAGCGGGCGGCTCAACCCCTGCAAATCGCAAACGGCGATCACCAGTCCTGGTTGGCCGTCTAGCGCGGCTCTCCCGGGCTCCCGTCCGCGGCTCGGAGGAGGCCGGTGAAGAAGACGCCGCTCGCCGCGAGGCAGCGGCAGGACCCATCCTAGATTCAAAGGGTGACGTCAGCAGACTCGTGTCTCGAGATCGGAAACCGCCCCCACGACCCCGGGCGAGCTCACCGTAGTTATACGGCCACAGCAGGAGGCTGCGCTGTCCCTGGGGCCTCCCATCGGCGCACACTCCCGGAACCGTGCTCATCAGCAGCACGGCCTCGCCCAGCACGTCGGTGAGCAGCGTGCTCTTGTTCTTGACGCGCAGCAGCAGGCACGAGCTGCCGTTCCTCGCCTGCTCCTCGTCCACCTCGCTGCAAGTGCCCAAGCGCACGCACACGCACGCGTTAACCGTCGCTGCCATCGGGCGCCATCTACTCGCTGCTGGATGAAAGCCCTCCCTGAGTTGTCGCCGCCCACGTCCTGCCTGCCGGGGAGGACGTGGGCGGCGAGGACGACGCCGATGACGACGCCGACCTCCCGTCCAGCGCCGCACGTGGGAACAGAGGTGAGGCTATTTTTTTCTGAGGGGGGGGGGGGGGGGCGTGCGACTTAGTGGACTAGTCAAAGCGATAATTGGCGGAGTGATTAATTGATTAAACTGAATTAAAATTAAAATATTTTTATTTTACCAGGTAAGGCCCACTGCGCTATATAGCTCTTCTTCAGAAGCGACCTGGCCACAAGCGATAACCCAATGAAGTGGCTCATCTTCGTGGAAATGAAGAGCAGTCAAATACTCTAAAACACGTGATGTTTATTTTGAATGTGGAGGGAAAAACCGGAGGACCTGGAGGAAAATCCACGCGACCACAGGGAGAGAGACACGCAAACTACAAATATACAGCAGCAGGTGTCACGGTCGGGATCGAACCCGCGACCTCCTGTATACCAGGCGAGGTAGTTGACATCTCTCCACTGTGGGTGCCCATTAGCTGGACAGCTGAGCTTTAAACCGGATCCCAAACGTAACGCGGCCACCAGACTTGGACGTAGCTGAGGTTCCTTACGCCCCAGGGAACAGCGTGCCGAGCGGTCGGTCCACAGCTCGGCATCGCCCGAGGGTCCCCATGGCTGCACGGACTGGGCTTTCCATAGGTAGAGGCGCTCAGTTTTAGGCGCCGGATGTAAATGCCCATTCCCCTCGCATGCCGGCACTCACAATCTGATCGTCTCGTCGATGATGAGCGAGGTGTCCTGCTTGAAGGACGAGGTCTTCATTTTCGAAGTACTCAGAAAAACGTGCGGCGGGCACATCCTCACCTGGATGTAGATCATCTCCGGGGCACCTGCGGGACGGACAGGACGGTATGGGAGGAGAGCGGAGGCAGCGTCAGGGCACATCCCCGCGGCGCAAAGCCAACGAGCCGTCTCTGTTCACTCCACCCCGGGGTGGCAGCCAATCACAAGCCAGAGCCGGGCTCGGTGGCGCATCCAGGGGTGGGGGGGCAGGTTTGTGAGGCCGGTCAGCAACACGTGGGCCGGTCCCACCTCACTGTGTTGCCCACCACACACTCCGCTCTTTCACAAAACAAAACTACAGTGAGAGGTCACTCCTCCTCCTCTGCTGGGGACGACTTTCCTCCAGCCGTCTTGTTTTCGTCTCAGGAGCTTCCTCCTCTTCACCTCGGCCTATGCCTCCTCCCCTCTCTGCCTCATTTCCCAACAATCCCATGTCCCGCTGTTCTATACCGCATCTTGAGATGTGGTTGTATTTCGACGCTTTATCTAAATCCACATTGTGGTGTGTGTGTGTGTCTGTGTGCGCGTTGTGCCGGAGGCCCCGGGGGTACAGGCGTCTATGACGTCTCCTGGTCAAACCCCAATTGGCGGAGCCAGGAGATTGAATCTTCACCCTCGGGGCTCCTCCAGAAACAACAAAAAGCCACTACGGATGGCCACGTGGAATGTTCGAATGCTCACTGTGGAGGAGAGGCTGCCACTCCTTTGTCGGGAGCTGGACCGGTACCGCCTGGATCTCTGTGGCATTCAGGAAGTCCGGTGGACCAGTTCTGGCTCCTGCCACCATGAGGGGTGGACAGTCCTCTACTCGGGGCAGGAGACTGCCAAACAACAGGGTGTGGCTCTTCTTTTGAACAAAAGAATGAAGGAGGCGTGGGAGCGTGGCGGTGAGGTGTGGGAAGCTGTAAGCCCCAGGATACTTTTGGCTCGCCTTCCCATCAACCGGAGGCGAGGAGTGGTGGTCGTGGTTACTTATGCCCCCACCGAAGACGAACATCCGTGGAGGGATGCTGGCAAAGCCGATGAGTCTGATGCCTTCTATGACCTCCTGTCACAGGTGCTGGCTAAAGTGGCCACTCGGGACAGAGTCATCTTATTGGGTGACTTCAATGCCCGAGTTGGTCATGATGCTGGCACCTGGTCTGGAGTGATTGGAAGTCATGGGCCAGATCAGCTCAATAACAACGGAAGGAGGCTGCTAGATTTGTGTGTAGCCCATGGGCTTGTAATTACCAACACGCTCTTCCGGCATCGGCGCATCCACACAACATCATGGATGCATGCCAGACTACATAGTGACGGACCAGCGGATGTGAGCCCATGTCCTTGACACCAGGACCTACCGTGGAGCTGATCTGCCCTCCGACCATCGACTAGTCATCTGTAAGATGCGCCTGCCATTCTTCCACTCCGGTGGTGGGTGTACACCCAAGACCCCATTCCAACCTAAAGTGGCCTGGTCTCAGTTAGCTGATGAAAGTTGCAAGCGAGAATTTCATCATCGCTTGCAGCTGGGGTTGCAATCGTCCCCCACTCCTCCTGATGTCGAAGGTAAATGGGCGAGGTTTAGTACTGTAACTGGCTGACAGAGGAGGTGTTCAGGTTAGTTGAGAAAAAGCGACAGGCCCACTCTCATCGGCTACAGCATCCCACATCAGAGAATAAGGAGGTTTACCGCAGCCTTCGCTCGGAGGTTCGGAGAGCCGTAAGGCGCTGCAAGGATGGGTGGTGGTCGCGGGTTGCTGAGGAGATGGAGTCTGCCTCAGTAGCCCGCGATCACAAATCACTATTTAATTCCATTAAAAAATTAACCTGCAGCGCCACACCTATTACCATCATTAGGGGAAAAACGATGATCCAATCTCCGACTCCAGGAACAGGTTATCAGATTTGCTGAGCATTTATGTGAGGTCCTGGGGGAGAGGAAATCCCTCAGCCAGAAAAAAACATCATGGCACAAAGTGGGGATAACCCTGCTGAGGCTGCGGTGCCTCAAATATTGGAAGAGGTCACCCCCTGTGAGTGGCTGGCTGAGGTGCCATCTGTTGAGAAAGTACTGAAGGCGATCCGGAGTCTGAGACTAGGAAAGGCACCGGACAGAGATGATCTCCCAAATTAAATGCTCAGGGAGGGTGGCGTTTGTGCACAGACTGCCCTACATGACACTGGACGGGTTCCGCAGGATTGGAAGGATGCCCTGGTGGTCCCCCTCTTTAAGAAGGGGGACCACACAGACAGTAACAACTACAGGGGCATCTCACTCCTCAGTGTGCCGGGAAAGGTGCTGGAAAGGATTATTCAACATCGCCTTGCTAGGCACGCTGAGGAGAGGCTTGCGGAGCCCCAATGCGGTTTCAGAAAAGGGTGGTCCTGCACGGATGCCATATTTTCTGTCCGTCTGCTACAGCAGAGGTGTAGGGAATTCCAACAAGACCTACATCTCTGCTTTATTGACCTGGTCAAGGCCTATGATACCATCAGTAGGCGGCTCTGGGTTGTTCTTCGTGCTTTCGGAGTCCCTGACCCTCTGCTCACGATCATTAAGGACCTTCATGATGGTGAGC
>CM025641.2:8529927-8545357 GCA_014621495.2 Entosphenus tridentatus | reverse complement strand
AGGACGTGGAGCTGAGTGGCCTTGCCGATGACTGGTACCAGCGGTGTCAAGATCAGCCTCAGTGGAGGAGGCCCGTGAAGGACGCTACTGGGCAGTTGGAGGCAGTCGCCCTCCAACAACAACGGAGAGCGGAGGAGCGACGCTCACAACAACGAGCGGAGCGCCGGGTGGCTAAAGCACAGCAAGTTGGTACAGTAGGGGCACAGGTGGTGCATCAGCCAGTCATCTCGGTCATCTCAGTCAGTCGACCCGTGGCAACTGGGTCTGCCCCGTGACCTCCTGCCAGCGGGCGTTCGACACTTCACGTGGCCTCAAGGTGCACATGGCCTGGCACAAACGTCGTGGTGACGTCAACGTCACTTAGTGGCGATTGGCGGTTGTTGTTGTTGTTGTGCGCGTCTGCAATTTGGCACAGTCGGGAGCACAGACGACGCCATCTGCCATCAATCTCAGGTCGGTTTAACCCATGCCACCCGGGTCTGTCCTGCGTGACCTCCTGCCAGCGAGCGTTCTGACGCTTCGCGCGAGAGCCTCGGAGTGCACCTAGCCCGGCGCAAGCGCCGCGGCGACGCCACCGTCAGCGACCGGCGAATGGCGCCGTTGGTGCCGTAGGGGCGAGCGCGAGCGGCCCTCACTGGCTTTCTCGGGCGGCGAGAGGTTCTTCACATTGAGGATGTTGAGCACGAGGCTCCGCCGACTGTAGGAGCACTGCACCGTGATGGTCGCTTGCTGGCTCGCTGCTTCTGGCGCCTGTAGCAAAAAAACAAAACAACAATCTTGACCCTGATGGTCATCACCATCCGCGCATTTAGACGTTTTGGATTTAAATGATTAGGCACGTGTCGTGATGGATACTGCAAGATCCGACCGTGTCCATCCAGTGCTTGCTGAGCTGCATTACATTGTAATGTTGTACTAATAACACAGTGTTTGCCACGAATGAACCACAATACCTGGCTGATCTCATAAACCATCACACGAACTCCGGTCATCCTCACAGCGGCGGCTTTTGGCTCGCCGTCGAACAAAGACAGTCACTGCATCGCGCACTTTCAAATGCGCTTCTGCGGCCATCTGAAATGCTCTTCGTTCCGATATTAGGAAGCCACTAGAGCTATTCACTCTTGAATCTAAATTTAAAACTAATTTCTTTAGAACTCATTTTTGTGTTTAGTTTGTTGTCCTGCACCTGCACCTCCGATTAGCACGGTTGGCTACGCACGGTGCGAAAGAAGTTCAACGTATATACTTTGTCACACGTCGGTTTTGCTTTTGCAGGACGGTCAGGTGACTTCGGGGGTTTATAACCTAGCGATGTTTTAAAGCGCCGAGTCAGCACTCCCGCGGTCAGAGTATGGAATGGGCGCAGACGACGGTGAATAAACAACGTTTCGGTTGCGAGCTTACGGTGTCAGCCTGATCGCCGATGACTTCGAAAACGCTCGATTTGTAAAATGTGCTCCTCAGTGTAATTTAATTCGAGCTTGGCCGAAACGTGAACGTGCGGTCGGTACGTCGGAAAATCATCGCATTTGTTACGGAGAGACGGCACCGTGCAGTGATGGGTGGGATAGGCTGCTGCTGCTGTGAGCGCAGAAAGGCCTCGCGCTTCATTTTAACTGCGATTTGTCAAAGGTTAATGGGGGCTTCGTGAGAAATGCTACCGCTTATCCGCATTTTCCTGCAATTACTTTAACAAATCTCCCTCGGTTAATGGTTTTTAATCCGCACTGTTAACCGAAATAACTGTTAATCGAACCATTGCTCCGTTCCAAGACGATTGGAAGTTGACCTTTTTGACCCTTAAAATATGGTTTGTAACATTTAAACACTCAATATTCATAAATAAACATCATAAGAACATACTAAAGGATTAATATGAATAGAAAACGAATAATGTAAACAAAGCCAGTCGAGGTCTAAATGCTCATAAATGGGGCATCGCTGATTGGCTGAGGGCAAGGCTCGGCCCCACTTACGAGTGCTCGGATTGGCCGAAATTTGCACCCCGGTGCATAACGTAAACGTACCGTTAGTCAACAATTTAACGTTAGTCAAAACCGTGGGGGGTCCTATGGGAGGTGAATCGTTAACCAAAAAGCGTTAACCGATGTCACTGTTAACCGAGGGACTACTGTATATAGGTTGAACTTATTTTGCACCAAGATAATCGGCGGTTATTTCCATGGATACATTTTGCCTGCCAACAGCACAGCCCCACATTGCAGCAGTGTCGAGTGTGCATGCATGTGTGTATTCAGTATACGTGTGTGTATTCAGTATACGTGTGTGTGTGTATACATAAGCATCGTGTGGGAACGGTAGTATAGCGATGAGCGCACTGCACTGCAAACCCAGCGACCCGAGTTTGACTCTCGCTCACGGCCAAAACCAGTGATGGTTATCTAAACCGGTGCTGGGTCTCCCTTAGGTTAGCTCAGCCTCAAATGGGTACCTACTGCGATGTGTTAACATCACCACTGGGGAGAAAAAGGCAGCTTGGCGTGGTGTTGGCCTCCCACCCCTTTGTGTGCCGTGCCGGCCTTAATAGGTGCACGCTAACAGCACTTGCCCATACAGTCTGTTAAGCCTATTCGGGGATCTTTGACTTTTGTATGATTAAGCAATCAATGTTTCCTACGTATATCGGTTTCATTTTTTTGTGGAGAGAGCTATAGGAAGGAGACGCCTGCTTACGACATTCTCCACAACGCCACAGGTGATAATTATTGAGCGATGCGTGGACAATGCTGTGCACGACAATCCACATACGAGAACATTTAACCGTTTCGGCATCAGCATGGAATATATGCACGCGATGATTGGGTATGCGTGTGCGTGTTGTTGGCATATAAATAAGCATCGTGTGGGAGCGGTAGGGGAGCGATAGTGTAGCGGTTAGCGCACTGCGCTATAAACCCGGCGACCCGGGTTCGATTTCCGCTCATGGTCAACACCACTGACGATTATCTGAACCGGTCCCGGGCCTCCCCTAGGTCGACTCAGCTTAAAATGAGTACCTGGTTCGGTGTGTAAACATCGCCACTGGCGTGGTACTGACCACCCACCCTCTCATGTACCATTCCAGCCTTCATAGTTGCTACTCGCTAACAGCACTTGCCCCTACAGTCTGTAAAGGCTATACGGGGGCTCTTTGTCTTTGTTGTTGGCATAGGTCGACTCAACCTCAAATTAGTACCTTGTGCGATGTGTAAATATCGCCACTAGGAAAACAAAGGGGGCTGGGTGTGGTGCTGGCCACCCACCCCCTCGTGTACCCGTGCCGGCCTTCATAGGTGCTCGCTAACAGCACTTGCTCCAAAAATATGTTAAGGCTATATGGTGGGGGGTCTTTGTATTTGTTTTGTTGGCAGAGTAGGGGGCACAGGTGGTGCATTGGCGAGTCATCTCAGTCAGCTAACACATGGCACCTGGGTCTGTCGCTTGTCCTGCCAGCAGGCGTTCGACACTTCACGTGGCCTTAACGTGCCTGGCACAGGCGCCGTTGTGACGTCACCGCCACTTAGTGGCGAATGGCGGTTGTCGTTTTCCACGTTCATGTAGTTTATGTGCACAGACACGGACGTTACGCGTCCATATGTAG
Organism: Entosphenus tridentatus; assembly: GCA_014621495.2. NCBI lineage: Eukaryota > Metazoa > Chordata > Hyperoartia > Petromyzontiformes > Petromyzontidae > Entosphenus > Entosphenus tridentatus. The sequence goes on along the minus strand of CM025641.2, from coordinate 8,541,753 downwards.
CCACGAGGAACCACATGCAAAGCAAATCCTCACCTTGTTTCCCATCTCTTGGAGATAGAGACAGATCAGCTGTTTGGTGTCGCACCGAAACACATTCAGTTTTCTCTCCAAATCCTAGACACGCAAAAAACGTCGGAAAGTCTCTATATCTCCGACGTCCAGCAAAGCAGATGATACAATATTTTAAGCATGCGTTTTATTCGCGATACTGTCAATCAAGAGCTGCTCTTAGGTTAATATTCGTATGCCCGTTTAAAATTTGCTATTCAGAAAATATCAAATACAATTTTCATCAGGCTCTCAAGGTGTGAAGTGCAGTCTCCAACTCTTATTATCCACTCTGCATCTCTGGCTTCTTCGTTTATGTTGCTATACAGAAGGGTCATTGCCCGAACCGTCTACTATTATATATATATTTTTTTCTTTTAAGGCCACACCGCGTAATAGTGAGACAAACAAATCTGAAAGTGGAAATTGAGCGAATGGTCAAAACATCATTAAAAGGATGGGCCCTGTTGCAGATGTTCGTGGTTCGAATCTAGCGGCCACCCTGGCTATTACTGCGGGTGCAATTATAATAATTACGGTACTACCGGTGTAATGACCACATGGATACCATTCGCCGTCAGGTTCGCAGTAGACATTAAAGATCCCTTGACGGCATCCCCAGAATGGAGGCCATTTGCGTGCTGGCGTCAAGGTCCACATTTTTTACCAAATTCGAAATTTCCACCGCGAATCGCTCAATTGGGATGATAACAGAGCAGCAAATCATCGCTCTCTACTCGTGGACTGATGCCCCCATTTGCTGCAGGCAACGCGCTGAAGTCATCTTGCGCCACCCAAGGACTGCCGCCACTATGGGGGGTGGGGGGCCCATTTAAATGTGTTGAGATGGGATGTAAAGCCCTCTGAGAAGCCGCGGAAAATAGGAGGGGCACGATATCTGTTGCTGCCCAAGTCTGTGTGATGCAGCATCATCAACATCATCGACATCTGCAGGTGGGGGCAGCCGCGTGAGATGGCGATGAGTTACTCTGCATTCCTTGCTGTGAACCGAGTCTGCTGGCAGCCCATGACCGTCCGCAATCACCATCTGCTTCAAAGCCTGCGGGAAACGCGGACAGATTGTAAAGCAGTCGTCGGGCTGACCGGTGATCCGGCAACTCGCGAACTCACTCCAGCCACTCACTCACCGGCGGCCGGTCACCTCCTTATCACTCTCCTATTGCTAGTACCGTATTTACTGCTGCCGTGACCTTTGCTCATCGATACCTCCACCCACATCGAGGGCTCGGTCTCGCAGACTCGCGGTTTCATCTCAACCACCCCACCACTGCAGGTCACAACAACAAACTCGCTCACTCACCACTCACCCAATGCCAACACCCGCCAAGTGACGTGCGGTGAGGTCAATGGCTAGGGAGGCACTGGCTCGTGTCAGAGCCAGATTCACACACTGAGGGGGGCGTGGCCTCGCTGAGGGGTTGCGCAATCAGAGGGGAGGCTGAGCTCGTCGCTGCCTCACCTCTCGTCTCTTCCTGTATTTGCAGCGGAGTTCCGCAAATTTGGCGATTTTGACTATAAAAAATATTGGAATCGTACAGAAATGACATTTATAACACAGATCAGTGGAAAAAGCTTATAATTTATTTTAATATTCTTTTTTTTTACTTTTCGTAACAGCTATTTTCATTGGAGTATGACAGGTGAGGCTCTGCCTCCCCTGCCTCCCCTGCCTCCCCTGACCGCACGCCTCTGAACACCCGCCAAGTGACGGTGACGTCACCACGGCGCCTGCGCCAGACCAGGTCCACTTTGAGGCCACGTGAGGTGCTGAAGGTTCGCTTACGGAAGGTCACGGGACCGAGATGACTGGCAGATGCATCAGCTGACCCCCTACTGTGCCACCTATTCCCCACACGGCCTCACTCACCACACACTGCAAGTCACATCTCTGCTCTTTCTGCTGCTTCCCTCACACTGCTCCACTTTGGATTTCCCTCCCATCATCTTTTTCCCCCAAGTTCCTTGTTGAATGAAAATAAATCTGGAAACTCGATTACCACTGCGATAGTGCTGTTTGTTGCTGGTGGCGTGACTTTGGCAATGTGCTCAGCAGCTGTGTAAAATGAATATATTTTTCACGATCAATGGATTAACATCAATTTTGTGACCCAGCCCACAGTGTTAGACTGGGTTTCAGTTCACAGTGTGAGACCCAGTATCATCAGCACGCATGTATTTAGGACCTCGATGACACGGTCCTATATAATATATACGATAAACTTTCTCCTGCTTTCTCATCGTGACTTAAATCACAATATAACTTCACTCTAATAATAGGGGTTTTTTCCCATTTTTTATGGCAAACAAAACTGAAACATTTTTACAAGGAATCATGTGTGCATTAACCACAATACTTGTGGTCAAAATTCAAAGAAAAAACACACTGATAATATATGCATTGTCCTTGACACTGATTGGTCCACACCAGAGACGGCTTTCTTTTGAGCCTCGTCTCAATTGGTGCTTGACCAGAGGACGCCAAAAGGCGCACGGCTCAAAAACAATGCACTATCAAAGTAATGAGGGCTCGGGGTAAGCATCTACAATCAGTTTCAAGGACAATACATATTATCAGAGTGTGTTTTTTGTTTGCATTTTGACCACAAGTATTGTGGTTAATGCACACATGATTCCTTGTAAACAGGTTTCAGTTTTGTTGCCAGAAAAAAGGGGAAAACCCCTATTACTATACTTTGGTACTGGCAAAGGAGGTCTAATGATGACTTCACTCTGTTCACATAACGAGGCCATGAGATGAGCTCAGTTGGTAGAGCAGCGAGGCTCCCCAAGCAAACGGACAACATCCTGGCGAGGAACTGCTCAGCTCATCATATTTTCAGTGCGACAAAAAATTTGCAACACCTGGGTGAAGCCGCCCCAACTTAACGGGGGAGTCCACGGTGATGTGTCCCCTACTGAGGCTGTGGTCCCAGCCGTAGAAATGTAGAATTGCCATCGTGGGGCTCAGGACAAACAAGGGGAAGCACGGAGGCACTGGATTGTGTACAGCTGTGGGGTGGCTCAAGGTGCCAGCGTGTCAGTGACCTGCCACCAAAGAGGTCCCAAGTGATGCAAGTTAATGGTCTCCGCCCATCTACCGACAGCTCCACAAAAAACAATGCTTTAAGAAAAATAACAATAAAGAAAGGGTTTTCACTTCATTCTGAACACTCCATCATGAAGCCCTGAATAAGGCGGTGATGCTCACGAGGCCCAATCTCTGACGACGAGCGGTGAACAAGTTGCCAGCCGTGTGGCGAGACCGGAGAAATCCATCAAGGAGACATCTCACGCGCGCGGCGTCAATGCCCTCTGGGGTGTTTCTGGATTGACGGTCGTCTCTACGCTGCTCCGCAATACGACCGCATTTGCTGTGCAACCCAACCGCAGACTGGGCAGCAATTATAAAAGTACATTATTTTGTCAAATATGTTTCGCTATGTTTTTTAACGTCAGAGTAACCATTTCCCATTCCTGATGACGCGCGGGTACGTCATCAGTAGCAGGCCACGCGGGAGGGCGTTTGGCACAGTTTCGCGCCAGCTCTCTTTGACGTGGCACAAGTGTATTTTTCTATGTATTTTTAACCAAGCACAGGTTTATTCATGTTAAACCGGCGTGGTCGTTAATGTTCGCATTACATCTAACTTGACAACGGGTGCTGCATGACATTTTACCTTTGCAAGTGAAGTGTCTGAACAGAAAGCGTGACATGGGACACTGGCATGAACAGCCGAGTCGTGTTCGAAGTGACTGTGCTCCCCAATTAACCCTTTCCCGTTCTGTTCAATAGTAAAAGGCCATGCGGGAGGGCGTGTGGCACAGTTTGGCGCCAGCTCTCACAGAGTGTGGTCGTGTCGCTGCGGTTATCTGCGGTGAGTACAGTATGACGTCTGTAAAAGCAACAGCGTTACGCTTCTCTAAATAAAATTAACGCTGCGCCACTCGCGCGTTCCCAGGTTCAACGGTGAACGGGACACCCACACCCTGCCACTTGCAGACGTCTCGGAACGGTGAAAGGGTTTTAAAAAAAGCAGGACTTCATGGAGACTCACCTCAAGGACATTGTGGATTTTTTTGTAATATTCCTTCGTGTGCTCCACGTTATCATGCAAGCCCTTGCTGAACATGTCCACAATGTTGTGCCAAAGGGAGGCCAGGATGCTGCATCGACGGGAAAGAAAACCGCCGCACGAGCTGAGCTTATCACAAGAGAAACGAACACCATTTGAGTTATACTTTTTTTTCGCGCATTCAATCGCCGTCTTGACTATGAGAACCACGGACAAGAAGAACGAGAAGTACCTTTGGAAGGTCTCTTTGGAAACGTTTTCGTGCAAGATTTTCAGGTTAATATCGAGTTTGTCCAGCAGTGGCATGGCAGCCTGACAGAGGAGGTGCGTGCACACACACACCGACACACGCACGCACGCACACAGGCACACAGAGTCTGCGTGTTAGCACATCACCAACGCATTCTCAAGAGATGACAGCACTCGCTCTGAGCGTTCACATTGAGGAGCTCGTTTTGACTTGTCTTTACGATAGCTCTTCATATTGGAGGAGTGCCCAAGCAATTTGTTTGAGCACTGCGCTACGAATGAACCCACCGACCTGGGTTCGATCCCCAGCCACGGCTAACATCAGCGGCGAGTTATATCTGAACCGGTCCTAGACTCACGGGGGAGGTGGGGGGGAGTTCCTGATCCACCGTCCGTAGCCAACTGATTAGCAAGGATGGCTACGTACGGTGCGAAAGAAGTCCAACACGTACATACAAGGGGCTTCGTGTGCATAAGGGACAGCATGCGTGATGCAATGCTTCGAGCACTGCGCTACGAACCCGGCGACCCGAGTTTGATTCCAGCTCACGACGAACGCCAGTGATGGTTATCTGAAATCGGTCACGTGCCTCAACAAGGTCGACTCAACCTCAAATGAGTCCCTGGTGCACGATGCGTGAACATCGCCAACCGGGTGTGGCGCTAGCCACCCACCCCCCCCCCCCCCCTCGTGTGCAGTGCCGGCCTTCCATCGGCGCTGCTCGCTAACCTAACGGCACTTGCCCAAAAAACGAGGGGGAGGGGGGATCTTTGTCTTTGCCTTTGGATGCGTGGGGGTTGGAGAATGGGGGGCAGTGGCCGCTACCTCTCTGGTGGGCGACTGGGGCGGGGGGGGGGTCCGGGCGGCGCTCCGCTCGTCGCGCTTCCCCTCCGCTCTCTTCGCCGCGCTGGCTCCGGCGGGTCCGGCGGCTCCGGCGGCGCCGACCCCCATGGCGACCTGGCACGCGCAGCCGGGCATCGTGTCGCTTACAGAGTCCGTTACGTCAACCGGTGGCATCCGGGGAACCCGCGCCATCTCGTTACATCGACGCGGAGGTCCGCAGGCGATGTGGAGTCTCATCTACGATACCGAGAGATTACACCGGCGGTCTGCGGTGGTGAAACACCGTTATCGTAATCACCACCACCACCACCATGACCGTAGTCGCCACTACCTTTCTCCATTATAACCACTACCCACCACCACCACCATTTTCACCATGATTATCACCACTACCACCAACGTGACCATCACCACCACCACCACTTTCACCATCATTGTCACCACCACCACTTTCACCATCATTGTCACCACTACCACCACCGTGACCATCACCACCACTTTCACCATCATCACCACCACTATCATGACCACTACCACCACCACACCCCGAACGCGTGCGCGTACTCACTGCTTCCAAATCACAGCCGTCATTGAGGCTTTTCTTCAAGTCGGACAGGATCTGTAATGTTTGGCAAAAGATCAAGATACTGTAAATCAAAGCGTCAGTTTTTATTTATTGCCACGGGCAATCCATCCTGCAGGAATCGCGAATATTCAACGGGCGGTTTCCACGTGAACAACAACCTCCAGTCACTGCAATCGGCTCCTGAGCAGGGTTCACTCGCCACCTCGTGTCCACTCGCACATTCGCCAAGACGGCCTGGACCATTTGAGTGGAGACTAATGGGAATCCTCTGATGAAATCTCCATTCAGACTAAATGGGGCTTCTACTGTGGAAATCAAGGACTTTCATTCGTTTAAACGGCAAGTTTAAATCCCACTCTAAATGCGGTTTTCACCTGAGCTTTACATGCACGCAGTGTCAGGCATGGCCTCATTTCTCACTCAAATTATTTCTGCTGGGGTCGCTGTTAGAAGACTTGATTATGTGACAAACGATGAGCCATCACAGCCGCAGCCAGGAGGTATACTGGATGCGGTGTGCCGGGCATGTAAATAATTTACAGGCCATTGGTAGCCGCCACAGCACGAGACGTTAAATCCTTCGGATGGTATGGAGGAGGTCGTGGATTCGATCCTGTATATGTGGAGTTTGCATGTCTCTCTCCCCGTGGTTGCGTGGATTTGTCTCCAGGTCCTCTGGTTTTGCCCTCTACATTTAGGATCAAGGTCGCCATGCATTTTGAATAATTGGCTGCTATAAATTCCCACGTGATGAGCCACTTCATTGAACTATCGTTTGTCGCCAGGTCGCTTCTGAAAAAAAATGAATTTAGCTCAGTGGGCCTTACCTGGTAAAATAGAACTAGATTATAGTTTAGTATACTAAACTACGTACTCATTTGAGGCCGAGTCTACCTAGGGTAGGCCCATGATCGGTTCAGCTAATCATCACTGGTGTTGGCCGTGAGCGGATATCGAACTGGGGTCGCCGGGTTCGTAGCGCAGCGCGCTGACCGCTGCACTGCCGCTCCCCACACGAGCACACACGAGCACACACGCACACACGAGCACACACGCACACACGTGCGCGCACCAGTTCCGTGATCCAGTTGAAGAGTTTGTCCGCGACCTCCTGGATGCCGCGATGGTACTCCTCCAGGCGCTTGCCCAGCATGCAGCAGTTCTCCTCGCCGCTGGCGCCGTCCACCCTCTGCGTGGGGTCGAGCTCCCACTGCTCGGGGATTGAGCGCAGCACCGCCCGCACGTGCTGCACGCTGTTCAGGGCCGTGCACACCTGCGGGGAGAGGAGCCCAACGCTGTCAGCGCATCATTGTCCAGCAGCAGCGGCGGCAGCGGCAGCAGCAGTGACAGCACCAACAGCGAGAGCATCATCAGCGGGAGCCAGATCAGCAGCAACATCATCAGCGGAAGCATCATCATCATCAGCGACAACAGTGGCGGCAGCATCATCAGCGTGAGCATCACCAGCAGCAATGGCAGCAGCAACAAATGCAGCATCATCATGGTTCGCAACGGCAGTGGCGGCAGCATCATGGATGTGTGTTTAACTTCTTTCGCACTGTACGGAGCCAACCATGCTAATCGGAGGTGCGTGGTTACCAACAGCAGTGGCAGGAGCATCATAAGCAGATACAACTAAATGTTTTATTTTTATTTTAGCAGATAAGGCCCACTGAGCTACATTGAAAACTCAATGAAGTCGCTTATAACGTGGAAATTTACAGCAGCAGCAGCCAAATACTCTAAACGTGTGATGTTGATTTTAAATGTGGAGGGGAAAACAGGAGGACCCGGAGAAAAATCCACGCGACCACGGGGAGAGAGACACGCAGACTCCAAAAGAGTCGGGCTCGGGAATGAATTGGCGAGGCGCTTGGATGGCGGCGGTGGGGGCGGCACGGCAACGCTCGCTGACCTCCACGGAGAGCAGGAACTGGCCCCCGTTGCTCGGGGGACACACTTGCTTCTTGAGCTTCGTCTCCATCATCTCCACGTAGTACTGCGCTGTCCCGAAGATATCCTGCAACCCCCCCCCCCCACAACAATAACGACGACCACCCTTCAAATATACAAATAAATAAATATAAACGGACACGGGAGACGGCACCACCGCAAGATGAGAGTTGACATGTTTCTTGAATTGCACGAGGTTTAACGAACTTGAGGAAAAGGCGATGATGACGGTGGTGGTAGAGGGAATTCCAAAGCAAGGGAAACAGCAGAAAGAGAAGCAACGTGGCCTGCAGTGTGGTTGAGTGTGTGGGTGGGTGGTTGAGTGGGTGGGTGGTTGAGTGGGTGGGTGGTTGAGTGGGTGGGTGGGTGGTTAAGTGGGTGGGTGGTTGAGTGGGTGGGTGGTTGAGTGGGTGGGTGGGTGGTTGAGTGGGTGGGTAGGTGGTTGAGTGGGTGGGTGGGTGGTTGAGTGAGTGGGTGGGTGGTTGAGTGGGTGGTTGAGTGGGTGGGTGGTTGAGTGGGTGGGTGGGTGGGTGGTTGAGTGGGTGGGTGGGTGGTTGAGTGGGTGGGTGCTTGTGACATGCAGTGTGGGGAGTGGTTGGGTGGGTGAGTGACTGGGTTGAATCAATGAGTGCTGGATTATCAATCAACCTGAATTATATCATATTTCGTTTCATCATGGTTAACACGTAGCAACGGGCCGCAATACCACAATACGCCATCCATCGCGCAGGCCACGCGGTAACGCACGCACCTTGATCATCCTCATCGCTAAACCGATGGATCCTTTAGAGTCAGGCCAGGCGAGTCGCAGCCAGAACTTGCGCATGTTCGTGAACCAGGACACCGTGTCGAACGCCGAGCTGCTGTAGTCCACCGATGAGCTTTCCGTCTTCAGCTAAGTGGGTTCATGCGAACAAGATCATCATCGCCATCATCGCCATCATCATCGGGTGCTGATGGGTGGTGAGGGCGCTGGTGGGGGGCGCCGGTGGGGGCAGCGGTGATGGTGGGTGGGGGGTCTGCGATGTTGCCGAGGCGACGGTGTGGAGCTCACCGAGTCCTTCTCCACGGCGAGCGAGGTGACCTGGCGAGACTTCCGGTAGCACACGAGCAGCCAGTCGTGGATGGCCGATTGGAACCACTCGTGGAACGACGACAGCAACGTCACCTCCAGGGCCTTTCGACTGAGGTCGCGGGGGTGGGGGGAGGGGGAAGAAACAAAAGAGACAAAGATCATCCCCACCCCGTATAGCCTTTACAGACTTTTGGGGCAAGTGCTGTTTAGCAAGCAGCACATATGAAGGCCGGCACAAGCACACGATGGGGTGGGCGTGGCCAGCACCACGTTCCAGGTATCACGTTGGAGCACCCTTCCCCTCCCCATGCTTTACCCCACTACACGCCAACTGCCAGTTGACTGCGTGGACTCACAAACAAGACCGACGATAGAATGCCCTCCCCACCAGTGGCTAGGCAAGATGAGCTCAATCGCTCTGTTTAGGCCTTATCTGAAGACTCACACCTGTTTTTCCTGCAGGCCTACATTTCCCAAGTATAAACCAGTGGACTCTGGACTTTGTAGTATTTATATTTCCTAACTTTGTGCATGGTTGCACCGTGATCCCTGGATGAATTGCGCCTTCTAAATGAAAATGATCAATTATAATTGAATGTCGATTACAAAACAATCTGAATGGCCACGAACGTAGAGGCACCATTCTGACGATAAACTGGCACCTTTGTGCCCGACATGACAAATAAAAACAATTGAAGGTAACGCTGCCCTCAGCACGCAGGCTGACCCCCCCCCCCCCCCCTTTGCTGGACATCCGGGAAAGAGCTTCACAGCTCTTTGGATTCTTCCAGGACAAATAAAAAACATTGTGATCGGGAGTTCCGGTTGGGCCACATCCCCCCTCACGCACTCGAGCAGCTGGGTGCCAAGCTGGTGCAGGCCCTGCACGGCCGTGTACAGCCTGTGGATGATGTCCGCCACGGAGTCGTCCAGCTCGGAGAAGCTCCTCATGGCCGACGAGACGTCGGCCGCCACCTGGCGAAGACGAGAGAGAGAGAGGGAGGAGGTGGGGGTGATGATGGTAGTCGTGGTGAGCAAAACATCCCTCCTGCAATGTGGCGGGTGGAGGGGGAGAGACACGGACAATCGAGGCTGTTCGGTGTCGTGTGCAGGAAGCTGCCGCGGTACATCCGACGCACGTGGCAAGGACGACGATCGGTGAGACCGGCTTGCCAAGGGCCCAGGTGATGGAGGGGAGGAGGAGGGCGACGTGGCTGGACGTCAAAGGTCAAACGCGCAGGAACGGGGGTGGGGGTGGAGGATTGGAAGCCGTCTCGGTTGAGGCCGCAAACGATGGGAAAGAGATGCATGGAGAGAGGTCGCTGCTGGGAATGGCGATGCCCCCCACCCCCCCAGCCCAACGGCCACCCAAGCACCGGGGGACTAAGGAGGAGAAGAACAATGGGGATGCAGGCTACAGGGGCATTCAGAATCAGACTGAGGAGGACAAGAACAATGGGGATGCAGGCTACAGGGGCATTCAGAATCAGACGAAGGAGGAGAAGACCAATGGGGATGCAGGCTACAGGGGCATTCAGAATCAGACTGAGGAGGAGAAGAACAATGGAGATGCATGCTACAGGGGCATTCAGAATCAGAGTGAGAACGAGAAGAACAATGGGGATGCAGGCTACAGGGGCATTCAGAATCAGACTGAGGAGGGGAAGAACAATGGGGATACAGGCTACAGGGGCTTCCAGGATCAGACTGAGGAGGGGAATAACAATGGGGATGCAGGCTACAGGGGGGCATTCAGAATCAGAATTCGAATATTTATACTGCAGGAAGAATCTGATGAGCTATAAAGCCCTTTTTCACAGATGTCCAGTAGGGGCACGGGGTCAAAACTTAACAACAACAAACTATACAAACACACGATCGGAGCGCAAAGTGTAAGAGAAGTAAACAAATCACAAAAAAATACAAATTAAACTAAACTATTTATCATTTTACCAAGTAAGGCTGACTGAGCTATTAGCTTCTTTTTCAGAAGCGACCTGGCCACAAATGATAACTCACGTGGAAATGTATAGTGGCGAAATACTCTAAATGTGGAGGGGAAAACCAGGGGACCACTGGGAGAAGATACAAACTCCAAATGTACAGCAGGCATCAGGGTCGTGACCAAACACCAACCTCCTGCAAACCAGGCAAACAGTATAACATCACGCCACCGGTGGCACCCCTTAACTAAATAAAACAAATAAAGTATATAAGTTCAAATTGCATAAATACATCAAATGCAAAATTTGGGAAAGGCAGTACAAAACAACAGCCAAAACAGTGACAGAGAAATGCGAAGCGAATTCAAGATGACGCCGTACAGAAACAGTGCACACGTTAAATCTGTAGAGAGAAAGAGAGAGGCGGTGAGAATCGGGCAGTCGCAGGTAGAGGGGGGGAAAAGCGGAATGTCTCAGAGTCTAGACGTGATCAGGGGCACAGAGTCGACGGCCGTGGAGAGCTTACCAGCTTCTCCAGCACTTGATAGCGGGCGGCGTTGATGTTCACACTCGCCACGCTGCCGAAGAACACAGCACAGCGGGGGTCAGCCAAGCGGTCAGCCGTCCGCCGGCAGCTACCGGCGGCACTGCGCACTCGTCACGCACTTCGCCTCTTAATCTTCGTGAAGATGTACCGGTGTGGAAACGCCTACCGTGCCACAGCGTCAATCCGTTCACTCGCTTCGCAGTTTTGGATAGTTTGTAAAGATTATCGTCACGATTGTAGCACGAGTAATGCAAATGGTTTGCGGAGTTTATTTGTGTGGCTTCTGACGGTTTTGTGTTGCAGTTGTTTACTCGGGTCATTGCGCTTCTTCCAATCATTCCTCATCATCGTCATCATCTGAACTAACGTCCAATTCCCGGGCTTCACAAATGTATTCCACCGTCGAGTTCCGCGTACAACTCCGACACTAACTTTTATAATCCTCCATCGCGAGCCATGGCGTCTTCCTTCCCCCCCCCCCCCCCCC
>CM025641.2:8502699-8529527 GCA_014621495.2 Entosphenus tridentatus | reverse complement strand
GAGTTCCGCGTACAACTCCGACACTAACTTTTATAATCCTCCATCGCCAGCCATGGCGTCTTCCCCCCCCCCCCCCACAACGGTTTCCGTCTGCAAATCGGCAATCGCCTTAGAGAGAGAAGCGTGGCAGCAAGAATATTGAGCGGACGCGTTGCGATTGATGGGCGCGTGAAGTGGAGGCTTCCAACTCGTTCTCTCTGCAACTCCTCACTGCTATTATTGTTTTTTAAGGGGTGGATTGTTACATCGCAGGATCACGAGAGGTGGCGGCTTGCGGAGGCCTTCATCCAGCAGTGGATTGGCCAGGTCTAACGATGATGATGATTTTAGTGGGGTGTCTATACATGCATCACCTTGTGTGTGTGTGTGTAAAGAGATGTATATGCATATATAGAAGGAGAGATGATGACTGTGAGCATTAGTGAGCAGTAGAGGCTCTCACTCAGTGAAGAGTTTGCTGTAGGGACTGCTTTGTAGGTGGCTGTTCATTTCCTCGCACAGGCCCACGAGACTGTCCAGGTGCTCTTGCGTGGACTAAACAACAACAAAAACAACATCAACAACAGCAACGGGGGCTTTCGCACCGCTATATCGGAGTGTGTAGTGCGATCGGTGCCAGGCAGAGTTCAGGGCGACTGCTGCTTACCGATCGGCTTAGCAGTGGAATTCAAATAAAAATAAACTTGTATTTTACCAGGTAAAGCCCACTGAACTATGTAGGTTTTTTCCAGAAGTGACCTGGCAAAAACAACTGATAGCTCAACAACAAAGTGGCTGATCACGTGGAAATTATATCAGCAGCCAAATGGTCTAGACGTGTGATTTTAAATGTGGAGGGAAAAACTGGAGGACCGTGAGAAAAATCCACGTGACCATGGAAAGAGAGACACGCAAACTCCAAATACACAGCAGGCATCAGGATCAGGATCGAACCCACGACCTGCTGTATAACAGGAGAGGTAGTCTACATCTCGCCACCATGGCGCCCCAATCACTCAAATGCAAATGTTATTTCCCCCCCCTCCCCCCCAATAATGTACCTTGTGTATTTCAAATCACAATCATCATGCGGGTTATTGGAGGGTATTTGGCCACGTCGCACAGCGCAGGGTCGGTGAAGAGGGGGGTTGGGGGGGGGTCCCGGAATGGGTTAAAAAGTTACGCATCACCGATGTTGGCCGTGGCCAGGAAGCAAAACGTCGGGCATCGCGCGCGTGCCGGAGAAACCCGCGGCACAACCAGCAGACACACCGGACAGCTGAGCCGCACAAACGCGGAAAGCGATGACAAAACAATCGATAAATCTTCAATTTACATGCCCAATATCGCCTTCAATGAAATGGGCATCAGCGCACATTACAGCAGGACGGGACCGGTACGTACAGGGGGCACGGAGCAACAGGAATGAAAACAATAAACGCAGCGGTACGCGGAAATGTTTTCACCAATTATTGGTCACTCAGCTTCTGGTGACACACACACACGATTAGCACGGTTGGCTACGTACAGTGCGGAAGAAGTTCAACGTACGGTACATACATACAAGCCACACACTCGTGCGGATAACTCTGCGTCACGTCCAGTGTTGTTGACAGCGAGAGGCGCTGCTGCGTTGAATTTGGAGAAGTGGCAGGTTACACCCGAGTGACCGCAGGGTTTACTACTACCACTACGTACGACTCCTGCTATGGAAAGTGAGATCTTCCTACAGCCAACAGATCCTGTGCTTCTCCTCATATCCCTGAGCACAAAGTTCAATGTAAAACCTTTCTGGTGTCACACCGCTGTCACGCGGTGGAACGGCCTGCAGTTTTGCCTTTACAGACGTGAGTTCCACGGTGTGACGTCGAACTTCTTTGGCACCGTACATAGCCAACCGTGCTCGTCGCAGGTGCGGCAGCGTGTGGTGGCCGATCGTCGCAACGGCGTGAATTCACGAGCGCCAGCAGCATCATGCGTCCGTCCGCGTTTCCTCACATCGAACGGCACAGCGCGCTTTACCTTCTCGGAGCTTATCGGCGCCCTCTTCTCATTGTACCAGCATTCGGCTCCTTCCTGAGAAAATATTACAATTCACCATCTCGCACACAGCCAATATACTCGGCCAAACATAAAGCACGGGCCACTAAACATACGACGACGAGGACGCGATGGTGTTTGTGAAGCTGCAGTGGTTGTTGTTGTGGTCGCACTGTGGTGGAGGTCGAAGTGGCATTGAAGTTGGTTGTGGCGGTGGCGGCTGCTATTTTAAGGGCCAAAAACTGTGCACAATTTACACTCTGGGTGGCGGTGGCTGTGACGTGGCCCGTAACCCTGCACTGCGGAGGGTTGGTGGATCGCAACGAACGACGTGAGACTCGACTTACCCTGAGCGTCCAAGGTGCTATACCCTGGCTCGCCGTAAGGCAGTACCAGCAAGTGGTGGACTAATCTCCATCTGTTCCATCGGCATTGTACACCGTTGCCCCCTCGCATGCGTGCGTTTTCTCAGAGTACTCCGGTTGCCACCCACGCTCATTTATCGGCTGACATCTTTATTGTGTAAAGGATCGCAGAACTCGGGCAAAGGTTGGTACCAGCTCACCAACTGGTTGCCTCCACCGCTCGTTTGTGGTTCCTCGCCACTCTCAGTCATTCTAAGCCTTCCCTGCGAGCCGCTAACAACGGGAGAGTTACTGTTGGGATTGAGTGAAGAAGCCCAGCCAGCAGCAGGCAGGAAACTCGAGGCGATAAATTGTCACTAATAGCAGCATGACACACGCGCATGCACGGACAGATATGAATGGTGGTGTTAAACTGGATAGATATGAACCGCGGCATTGAACCGCGTGCGACGCCGAACTCGGCAGGTCAGCAAGAGGTGGCTCAGGCTCACCGCCAGCGCCTGCTGGATGGCCAGGCCCGCGGCGGGTGCAGTGCCGTCCATGCTGCCCCTGCACGTGAACGCCTCGCCCAGGCACCTGCAGCGCACGGGGGGGAGGGGGGGAGACAGCGGCACCGGCGACGCCGGCAATTGTTTCGGTGCTCGTGACCGCGTGCCATCGTTCTACGCGGCCGTAATAAATAATATTTACACGATCTAACCCAAAAATAACCCTATATTATGAATGATATTCGTCACGAAAGGCTATGTGTTAAACTGTTCTATGCGGCACGCGTAGAAGAGAAAATGTTCGTGTGAGGGACGCCACGGAGGCGATCGCCCCAGTGTTTAAACCTTTACTGCAGCCTTGCACCCGTTTGGTTCTCAATTGTTAATTTTTTTTACAATGTTAATAAATATATAGGTTTGATGAAACAAAGTAAGTTGTACTTACGTGCCCGTGCTTAATTTGTGTTTCGATGATTTGCCTTCTAAACAAATCTGCCCATGTCTCGCACCCCCAGAAAGGGCGTCTCACACCACCAGGGGGTGCAGCGTGCACCCCAGGTTAAGAACCACTGATTTCAACGAATGATTTTGGCAAGCACGCTAACCCGGTACAACGCGGCGATGTTTTCTGACGACGCGATATTTTATATCACGGTTGATTTGTGGGTCAGATCACACGAGCACAAAGTCTGTCGTACATCCTCATCCACCCAACACGGCCAATGAATATAACTGAACTGAAACTAAAAATGTTAGAACATTTTTAATTTGTCAGGTAAACAACGTTCCAATGTATTACTGCTTTAGCAGCACCACTGGTAGTGCTGTTGTTGTTGTGGGAGAGAGATCTGCACCACAACATTTAACAACTGAGTGCGGACGTTTCGCTGGTCGCCACAACCAGCATCGTCAGGCACGTTGCCAGCATTGTGAAAATGTCCTCCAGGAAAAATGTGTTCATCACGTGGCAACTTTATCAATTGGTTGCGTCGGGTGGAGAAAGGTATACGACACATTTCACCCACATGATGTGACCTAACAATCCATTGTGAATAATAATAGCCAGTCAACAAAGCCTACACGTTAGATATTTTAGTATTTGGTTCTGCCACCTCTGCTTTCCAGGATCCCATTACTGGCAGCCTCCCCACCATCATCCGGACAACAACCATCACATTGGGCTAGCAAGGTTATGCTGCCATGACGATTCTTGTAAAGCGGAATCCACATACATACACGCCACGTTGCTTTACCGCTACGAAATGTCTAGGGTCACGAACGCCAGGTACGGCTGCTGGTCTCGAACTTGCTGTGCGCACGCACACACCTTCCGCCTGTTGGTTGGACTTGCGTGAAACTGGCCAGTTTTCCACGTAACGTACGTATGTTGAACTTCTTTCGCACCATACGTAGCCAATCGTGCTAATCGGAGGTGCGTAACAACGTGCGACTGCATAGTTTCTACCGCCTCTGTGAGTCGGGGCAATTCGAAGGGGGCGTCTTTGCACCGCACCGAGGCATCTTACCTGCCAGGCCATCCATCTAACCCATCCCAAACAATGGCAATCATTGACTGACAAGTTGCCATGGCGATGTTTAACTACTTAAATTAAACTACTATTAAGGGTTTATTTTTTTTACCAGGTAAAGCCCACTGAGCTATGCAGCTCTTTTTCAGCAGCGACCTGACCACAAATGATAGCTCAACGAAGTGGCTCATCGTGTGGACATTTATAGCAGCCAAACACTCTAAATGCAAGTAGATAATAAATGTGGAGGGGACAAATCGGAGAACTCGGAGAAAAATACACACGGGGAGAACACGCAAACCCCAAATATACAACAGGCGTCAGGGTCGGGGTCAAACTCACGACCTCCTGTATACCAGGCGAAATAGTTAACATCTCCTAGCCACTGTGGCACCCTCATATTATGTATCTTCTCCACCGTTATGCACACGGGCCCAGCGAGCACCAGCGTACGGTAACATCATCGACGTTCTCTCTCGTGACCACCGTCTTGAAACAAAGCACGCGTCGTCACCGCCACCGCCACCACGCGGCCATCCCACGTGGTTCGGGCATTGCTCGCTTCTCCCGGGGTAGACGGTGGCAAAGCTTACTCCAGGAGAGTCTTCAGGTGAGCCAGCGACTCTGGTTGCGAGAGCGGGAAGCTCTTCTCCAAGTCTCTGAGCTTCGCCGTGGCGACGGCGGTAAAATCTCGGAAGCTCCGCTGCAGATCGCCCTCCTGCAGCACGGAAACAAGCGTGTGCATTCCCAGAGTGTTTGGCTGCTGTAAATGTCCACGCGATGATAAGCCACTTCTCGTTAGGCTGTCATTTGTGGCCAAGTCGCTTCTGAGAAAGAAGCCAATAGCTCAGTGGGCTTTACCTGGTAAAATAAAATCGTTTATTTGTATATATTTTTTACTGATTTGTTAACCTTTCCTATATTGTGCACAACAACAGGCGCCATTCGCCACTAAGCGGCGGTGACGTCACCACGGCGCCTGTGCCAGGCCAGGTGCACTTTCAGGCCACGTTAAGTGTCGAATGCTCGCTGACAAGAGGTCACGGGACAGACCCAGGTGCCGTAGGTTGACTGAGATGACTGGCATAATATTTTGACTTGCTTACCTTCTCTTTATTTTGCACTCCTACCATGTCTTTGTGCTGGATATCTATGAAAAAGAGCTTCATATAGCTCACTGGCTTTCTCCAGGATAAATAAAAATTCTGATGCCGAGTCTGTTTGTATTGACAATTACGTGAGCTACACTGGCTACCCATTATTAAGGATTATTTACAAACCACGCCTCCCTCGTCCACAAGCGTCTGGATCAATCCGCTCTGTGCCATCTTGCCGAGCGAGCGGCGCGCAGTACCGGCTCCTCTGATTGATGCCCAGCTATGATCCACGGCCCGCCGTGATCCCTGCTACCGCTGCCGTTACCCGCGCACAAACCTCGTGCGGTGACGCGGCCAGCGTAGGTTCACCGGGGAGGGGGGGGGGGTGTAGGCTCCTGACCGGAGGCCTGGAACCCAGTAGTTGGCAGCTATTTGGGACCACACTGCCCCAGGAAACCCTCGGCGTCACCCGTCAACCCCGTGGAATAGCTGCGGCGGGAGAGTGGGCAGGTGGGCAACGCTCCTCTCCGACGCGAGTTCGGGGGTCGTGCCGCGTGCCTTGTTCCAGCGAGCTTCTTCGGGAACGGAACGTCCTCGCTCTCGCACAACGAGGCGGCCGCGTTGCATCGGTGATTGGCTGCTCTGGCCACAGGCCCCAGGCGAGTTCATCGCTTACCAAATATCACAATTATAATATTCATTCGTACTGCAGGAATCCGATGAGCTATTAAGCTCTTTTTCACAGATGTCCAGTATGGGCGGGTAAGAATGTTACAACGACAAACAGTACAACAACGTTATAGTAGTGCAAAGTCAAATAAAGGTAAACAAAATGCGAAAAGCTACCAACGTTACCAGGTCTTGCACGGCGCCCTTCTCCCAGTTTCCATTTATGTCTCGCAGCAGCTTGAGGAGGTAATCCAGCTCCTTCCTCTGGGTGTGCCTGCTGTACACCGTCCACGCACTGCCTGCCACAAGCGCAATGCACAGTGTGCTTAAAATATTGAAAACACACACATAAAGTTTGCATTGTTTGTTTATCATAAATATAAATAGATTTCAATTGCGCGATCAGGCGTAGCGCATCAGTCCAGAATGCTCGTCTGGAACTGCTTTGGCGAGCTCAGCATCACGTTGTCAACAGAAAGATAAATTTGGCAGGAAGTAATGACAGGCACGGTCTCACGATGTCTCCGGCCAACACAGAGACAACGCAGCTCCCTACCATCTCCAAATGTCTCGCACGCAGCCACTGGGCCGATCTCCCACCCCCCCACTGGACATCATCACCGCAGTAAGAGCTAAACGTGGCACGTGGCAAGTCACAACATTTGACAATCGCTGTGGTGCTGCTGAAGCAGCAATAAAATCGGCACGATTGCTCATCACGTGACAACTTTAATCATGGGCCATGTCGGGCAGAGGAAGGGTGTACGACACGCAAGTATTTTATTGACCAGATCCGACGCATAAATCTACTGGGAATTACGGTGAAACCTCTCTAAGTCGGAGCCAGTTAAGTTAAAAGGCACGGTTCTTTCGTAATCCCTCACGTCTCTCCCACTCCAACATTAAAGATCAAAACGTCTTTATACCCATGCATTACACAAAGAACACTTTCTGAAGCTCAATAGTCTTGAACTATTTTCTTTTATTTTACCTGGTTAGGTCCACTGAGCTATTAGCGTCTTTTTCAGAAGCGGCCTGGCCACAAATGAAAGCTCAACGAAGTGGCTTATCACGTGGAAATGTAAAGCAGCCAAATACTCCAAACGCACGTTGATCCTAAATGTGGAAGAAAAAACTGGAGGACTTGGAGAAAAATTCACGCGACCGCGGGGAGAGAGACACGAAAACTCCAAGTATACAGCAGGCGTCGGGATCGGGATCGAACCCACGACCTCCTGTATAGCAGGCGAGGTAGTTAACATCTCGCCACCGTGGTGAGATGTACAACTACCTCGGCGTTCCACGTGTATTTTTGCACACAGCGCCCAGGCACAAGGGGCTCTCCAAGTGCGTCGGGTGAGCCGCGAGGTCTGGGGCCATTTGCTGCAACCCCCCCTCCCCCCCAGTCTCGCCAGAACGTACGTACACATGTTGATCTTCTTTCACACCGTACGTAGCCAACCGTGCTAATCGGAGGTTCTTCCCCCACCCACCCCTGCCGATCGCATCCAAATTTCAAGAGGTTTCTCCGCTGTGCCCTCTTCCGATAGGACGCGTCCGCGGCGAGCGGTACGCCGGAGGTGGTGGGGGGGGGGACGCCACGGGCGTGCGTCCCGGAGGGCTGGAAGGGCGAACTCACGCGAGGTTCCGCTGCTGGGCGGAGAGGTTGGCCTGCTGGGCGAGCTGGGCCAGCAGGAGGGTGCTTGCTTCGCCGAGATGCACGGCGGCCTGGAAGCGCCATGTGGCCGGCGCACAATGACAGCGATGACGACGACGGTGACGATGCCAGCAGCACCAGAAAGAGAAACAACAGCGCCAATCGTTTGGCACTCGCCGCGTCGCGGCCAGTAAGGTTTACGGCAAACTGTTGACGCGGTGCGAATCGGTTATGTTTGCAGGGGGTACAATAATAATAATGATGACATTTGAAATGCAACCTTGATGTCACATTTTAGTGAGCACCATAAATTACGCTAAATTGTGGTGTGTATAACTAGAGCAGTGTTCTTCACTCATTTTCAGAGGGGGGCCACTTTCGCCGATAAGACATCGTCAGTGTGAGGGCCGCCACAAATTTGAAACCATTGGGGGTTTGACAGCAGCACGATGATGATGGAAGGTGTTTTAACTTTTGTGTATTGTGGGGGGCCGCACTAAAGGCCACCAGGGGCCTCCAGCAGCCCGCAGTCCTTGCAACAAAGAACGCTGAACAAGAGCCTTACACTGTTCACACAATGTTATCATTTTGAACCAATCAAACAAAACATTTCATTCATAGAGCGAATTCCTTCAAGGTGCTTGACGTAGTTTGAAAATCGCCAAGTGAAGAGAATGATTCAGGCGGCAGGGGCATGCAAGGAATGAGGAATGAGTGACCACAATAGAGGAGTTCTTAGGGATCATGACAGGGTAGGGAAAGGATGGAAAGGAGTGGAGGGGCGAGGATGAGGATGGGCAATGTATCCCTAGCCCCCTGCCACCTCGTACCGTGCGTGTAGTTTATTATACAAGGCGTGTATGATTGAGCTTCACGGTGATATTATTAAAACTATAAATTCTTTTTATTTTTTTATTTTACCAGGTAAGGCCCACTGAGATACACTTCTCTTTTTCAGAAACGGCCTGGCCACAAATAATAGCCCAGCGAAAAACGGCTTATCGTGTGGAAAGTTATCAGCCAAATACTCTAAACACGTGTTAATTCTATTTGGAGGCATAAACCGGAGGACCCGGGGACAAATCCACATGACTACGGGGAGAGAGACGTGCAAATTCCAACTATATAGTCGTCAGGGTTTGGATCGAACCCACGACCTCCTGTATACCAGGCGAGGTAGCTAACATCTCACCACCACGGCGCCTGCACACGCCCAGTGGTGTGGGCACGCTGAGACGTCACCTGTTGCTGTACTTCCCAATTCAGCAGCACCTCCAGCAGGCCCCTGTAGGTCTGCAGGCGGGAGACTCCCACCTTACCCAGGCCTGTGCATCGCTGCGACTGTCCGTCACATGGAACACACACACAAAGACAAAAGATCCCCCGTATAGTCTTAACAAGCTGTTGGGGCAAGTGCTGTTCGCGAGCACCTTTGAAGGACAGCACGGCACATGAGGAGGTGGGTGGCCGGCACCGCGCCCGGCCGCCTTTGTCTCCCCAGTGTTGTTGTTTGCACACCGCACCAGGTACTCATGTGAGGCTGAGTCGACTTTGGGGAGGCCCAGAACCGGTTCAGAAAATCGTCACTGGTGTTCGGTGTTCGCCGTGAGTGGGAATCGAACTCGGATTGCCGGTTTCGGAGCATCAGCGCGCTAACCGCTACACCGCCACTCCCTACAGATACCGTACACAGGGCCAGATTAACCTGCAGGCTAATAAGGCCCTCATATTGTGTAGGCCCTCCTCAAGGCCCTCCCCGTTCCACGTTGGAAGTAACAGTGTTCATGCCTTTGCCACAGCTAAAGTTAGGAGGAATTTTTTTTTTGGAATAAATGAGTGTTGCGAGTGATTTCTGTTTGGTAAATTTACCTCGAGTCGAATAAATAAATATACGTGTGTTGAACTTCTTCCGCACCATGCGTAGCCAACCATATGAATCGGAGGGGTTCATTTTACATTGGTAAATACATAAATATACTTGGTGACCTCATCATTATTTTGTTTGCAAAATATAATACACAGTAACACCCCGGTTTATGTTGGGGATGCGCTCCTGGAAGGTGCGACGGCGAATATCAAAACAACGTAAATGGAAGCGGTTAACAGGGTAGTAGTAGTAGTGGGTGGTGGTGGGTGGTGGAGGTGGTGGTGGGTGGTGGTGGTGGGTGGTGGAGGTGGTCGTGGTGGAGGCGAAGGCTGAGAGGCGACGGATAACGGACGGTGATGCTGTCAGCGATGTGAGTGTGGGCGGGTTGAGGTGATGCAAATTAGATAGTAATATATTAATAATAAAGTGATGACGTATTTGCAAAACACCCAAAAAGGGGGTGGGGGGGAGATGTAAATCGGGGTATTGCTGTTTTAAATCCAAATTAAAAACCAAATTCTTTAGAACTTTTGTGTTGAGTTTCTTGTCCTTCCCCCGTAGCCAACCGATTAGCGCGGTTGGCTGCGTACGGCACGAAATAAGTTTAACATAAATACGTACATCCTGTACATACTTAGGCCCCTCCATAGCCCGTGTACAAACACACACACATGCACACACGCGCGTGCACCTGGCTTTCCACCACGAACGCTGTGGTGAGTTTGCAGTCTCCACGCACGGTGGACTTGCGCGAGCGTGGCTGGAGTTTGTAGGACATCTCGTGGGGCCCGCACGGGAAACCCTGGGGGCACGTGGGGCACGTGGGACATGCGGAGCACAATGCTGACATTAGCGCGGCGCCGGTTTGCGCCGACACACACCGCGGGCAGCTCGGGATACCCCGTGATGGTGGCTATGAGATGTTAACTACCTCGCCTGGTATACAGGAGGTCGAGGGTTCGATCCCGACCGTGATGCCCGCTGGAAATTTGGAGTTTGCATGTTCTCTCCGTCTCTCCCCCTGTGATTGCGTGGATTTTTCTCTGGAACCTCCGGTTTTTCCCTCCACATTCAGAATCAACACGCATTTAGAGTATTTGGCCGATATAAATTTCCACATGATAAGCCATTTTGTTGAGCTTTCATTTGTGGCCATCAGCCGACATAGCCAATAACTAAGGTTCGTCACGTAAACAAAACGTGCCTATTAGTTACTTCAGCACACCAGTCTGTTGGAGAGTAAACAATTTGAGTAAAACGTTTTGTGGGTGATTACAACCAGCGAGTAGCCTATTCATTTGTTCACCAGTTCGTACCTTCAGTGGCAAACACAGTCGTCCCAGGAAGACGTCAACATTTTCCGTTCTTGCTTTGAGCGAATTTCTAATCACAATCTTGCCCATGCTGCAAGGAACGCACGGGAATTAAAAATAAATAACACGTGAGCAACGTTGCAAGATAACGAGCGATTTCTCAAACAATCAGTTACCAAACGTCCATTCCAAGCATCCGCTCACATTTAAGCGTCACTTTAATTGTTAGACTACTTGGTAAAGTCTCCTTAGAAATCACTTTCCGTTGAAGTATTTCCCAATCCACAGTCTCATTTCTCACCCTCAATGGGAGCCCATCATTTGGACATTACCGGCTGAGTGGCAAATTCGCGCATTATTCTGTTACAGACAGACGAGCAGAACGCAAAGTGTAAAAATGCAGACCGAATGCTTCATACGTGACTGCTGAATCTTGTGTTGATCTGACGACAGGCATTATTAAAACATGAGGTGGTGGATTAAATCTTGACTTAAAGCTTTCGTGACTGCAGAAATTAATATTCTTTGGGTCTTTCGGTAAAGCAATCGTCATCAGGAGGATGATGATTGCTTGTGTTGTGATCGAAACATCGTAGTTTTTTGTTATTTTTTTGTTATTTTATTTGAACCTATCTATGTGACATTACCGAAAGACCCAAAGAATAGGTGGTGGATTGTGAAGTCAGCTGTGCACATGCATGACTGTCCACCGCGTTCACCTCCCTCAATGGATTCTGCTATGATGTAACCCTTTCCCATTCCGATGACGTAGGTGTACATCGTCAATTTCTCTTCCGATTCCGTTCCGAAGACGTCCAAAGGCGTACCGAGGTTCCCACAAGGCCATGGCGGGAGGACGTGCGGCGCAGTTTTGGCGCCAGCTATCGTAGAGTGCGGCGGTCGTGCCACTACGGTTCTTTGTGGCGAGTAACAACAGCGACGCTACGCCTCTCTAAATAAACTTTAACGCCGAACCGCTGGTGCGTTCCGAGATTCGGCGAGGCAATGGGACACCCGCAACTTGCAGACGTCACGGAACAGGGAAGGGGTTAAAAAATAAAACTCCACCGCGACGGCACGTGAATTTCAGATGGGCGACTCCCGTCTCCCCGCCACTGTTGAAACGTCTTTCGCTCGTCATCGACGTGCGATAATATCTCCCCCCCCCCCGCCCCATTCGGTCTCAGGTCGACAAGTAGTCTACAGTGATTGAGCTAGAAAAATACTCAATGCAGACTCTCATCATTATTATTTTTTTTCTTGCCCTTGTTTATCCAGGAAAGCCTCACCGAGTCTCAGCAGTTGACAGGCGACAAATGCCGCCACATTTTCCAATTGAGTAATTGACTCACTTGCGTACTCCTGCCAACGAGTTGACTCTCCGCAGCTGTTTCACCATCGACGACTGGTGGTGGCTCCTGCGACGAGAGGGGGGCAATCAACCCGAGTCTGCGACCGGACGCGAGGAATGAGGGAGGTCCGCCATTGGGCCGCGGTGCGTGAGCCACGGTGGGCTACGTATGCCGCGTGGGATGTTCAATATCGGTGCATAACTAAGCACGAGGCACGACGCGAGGAAGGGTCGAGTCAGATGTGGACATTGTGGCATCGCCAACCGATAAACATCACAAAAACGTGACGTGAAAGAGACTTTTTTTATTGTAGAAATGTCCTGTGTGTACCAAATGATTTGGGCAAAATGATGATGATGATCTAGGTACTTGAGGATTTGGCAGACACCACCCTCCCCTAGGGCTATGCCGCTCTTAACTCCGTCTCTCCGAGCCTCAGGAGTGACCAAACCCAAAGATATCCAAAAGTTATATCCTTTATAAGTATGTAAGTTGAAATTCATTGGCACTGTACACAGCCAACTGTGCTAATCAGTTGTTCCTATTGGTGCAAGGAATATAGGAAAATGTATCGGTCAGTTCCAGCCCTATTTAAATCATAAACTGGTTCGATACGATTTAAAGTTTAAATAAATTGATATTTTAATTCTCATTCTTCATTGTATATATGTTGCATATTGTTAAAATTTCGCGTGCCAAAATATATGTAATTGTTTGTTGCTATTTGTATATATTTGCTGTTATACTGTTCGTTGTTAAGTCAAGAAATACCTATCGTGTGTACCCTTGCCGTTGCCTGGGCACACAGCGGTGGTGCTGCATCCTCGCCCAACGGTGGCCCAGCCTGGCTCCAAAACTCCACAAATAACTTGAAGCGTGACCGTCTGTACGGTACGTTGCCTTGTCAGAATGCCCTGCCGCTCACCCGTCAAACTCCGGGTGACAAGACGCGCGTCCCATTTATCTCTAAGAGGCACTGTCCCATGATCGTTTTATTCGAGGTATGGGAGGGGGGTGTTTCAGACGACATGCTCACCAGATGTAGAGACAAAAGAGATCGCTTTGCATGGACTCCACTTCCCTGAAGCGATACAAGAAGAGGGAGTGTCATCACGGTTCATTATTTCACGTTTCTTACCCGACCAGCGAGATGACATGCGAGCGTTGTAGCGATGCCCTGGGCTTTAGTTCTACTTGCAGAGCCTGCTGTCAGCATGTCAGACTCAGCATATTTAGTTATCCTGGAGGAATCCGATGAGCCGTGAAGCTCGGGTAAGCGTGCTACATCAACAAACAATACAAAAGACGATGTGAGTGGCAAGATAGAGGGAAAAGTAAGTCGCTAAAAATAAAAATATATAAATACAGTGCAGAAGCACAAATTGCACAACAAACTAGATTCCTGACGATTTGTCGACGTCAAACGAAAGCTTGGACAAGGCAGTCCCAGACCACCCCGCGGTGTCATACTGGTTGTGTTCTCACGCAAACGCCATTCCTGTGTGATCCACCAACTCCGTACACCCAGGCTGTGAATTGCAAGCACGCACCACCGCTCCTGGCTGTGGTGAATCCACGGTTCTAAAATAGGCTTTGATGAAAAAATATATAAGGATTAGTAATTTGTAATAATTCAGAGCCCGTTGTCAATGAATCCACTGGCTGGGTGAAGGCCTCCCCTCACAAGACATGTCAGTCACGGGGGCTGTTTGACCAGACTCTACCACGCTGTGGTCAGTATGCGTTGGTGAAGGTGGGAGCTCAGGGCCAGGACAGAGATCACTCGCCAACGATGTTCTATTTTTAGTTTTTTTCGGTAAAGTCACGTAGGTGTAGAAGCGTTGACGACGACTCAGAGACAGAGGTAAGGGTTAAGGGCTTTCGCAGTAGGTTTATTTGATATCTTTCGGGGGGAACAACTCCCAGGGGTTAGGGGTCCCGGGCTCAGTCCCTACTGGGTCCCGACACAGCCGGCTGTCCCATGCTGTCTCCTCTGCACCGGCCGTGGGGTCAGCCAACATGACCGACCGAGGAGCACGGCCACATCCAGCCCTGGTGCTGTGCTACCCCTGTCCCTACCCTCTTGCCCCTGGCTCCCCGTCCCACCCTCTTCGGACCCTCTACTCCAGCTACGACCCCTTTACGTCACGGGGTCCCCCCTTTATCCTCGAGGAGCCGTGTCGTCATGTGCGCCGTCCAGAGCGCATGACCCCACGTTCCGTGACGCCATCGCACCGGACAGCGCACATGATGCCACTACCCTCTTCTACTCCTTTACATCGGTATAAAATAAAATAAATCACGACGTTTCAGCATGGAAACTCCATGCTTTCCCACCTGATGATGGACTCTTGTGTTGCGCGACTTTACCGAAAAAACCAAAGAGTATAAAAACAAACAAAGAGTATGGATTCCTGCAGTCATGAAAGCTTCAAATCAATATTGATGTTGTTTGTCGTCGGGAATCGAAATCGGTTCACTCGCTCAGTGCGTTAATCATTGTGCCACCACTCCAACCGAGTTATAGTTATTGTTAAAATGTACGTGCACACTTTCACACTTTTTATAAGGCCACCATTTACACAGTTCACAGGTTATGCGTGTAGCTGTAACGTCTAAGGTTGCTTCGATTTGCAATGGCCATGCTGGTTCAACGTATTGAGGTCTGTCTATGGTCCGTCTGCAAGCAGTGAATTGCATTTGGGGTGTTAATTCAGTCACAGAAACTCCTCAGAGACTCCACAGAGACTCCTCACAGAGACTCCACAGAGACTCCTCATGGAGTCACCCTCTGGGCTAGAGCTAAGGAAGCCGCATGTCGCCAGTCGTCCTCTGGGTGACAACAGAGACAACAAGCAGTGGCGCGAGCAAAGCAAATGCCAGGGCTGCCCCTTTGCCGCGTCATAGCCTGTGGAATGCGTACGTGCACGTGCGCCGTATCCACACAAGCCCGAGGGCCTTCACACGGCCCACGGAAACAAACGTTCTTGGTTGTGCATCGGAAGAGTGTACGAGAGATGTCGGGGCCAAGCGCTGCCTCCCGAGATTTTAAAAACTAAGTGAATACCTCTGTGGGCTTTGTCTGGTAGGATGGGTATGGTTTCGTTTCGTTTGTATGCGTTGGGGTGATATGTTTGCCTTTCTTGTATTTTGCACTACTATCGTTTCTTTGGCTTGTTTGGTGTAACTTTCTTACCCACCCCGACTGGACATCTGTGAAAAAGAGCTGCATAGCTCATTGAATTCCTCCAGTGTAAATACATATTCAAATTCTGATTCTGTTACGTACAGCAGAAACGTCTCGTTCCAAACGGGCTCCAGGGTCTTTTGCTGCCGGTTCGTTTTCTCCAGCAGGTCCGCTTCGAACAGCATGTCCTCCTCCGTCTTCTTGGAGGTGTCTGCCACTCCGTGGACGATGCCCAACGTGCAGTACGGGCTGTTGGTCCCTGCGTGTAGAGGGGCGATGGGGATTGACACCCCGGGGATTATCGTGGGTTACTTAAAGCCGCAGGTCAGTTCAGCCGTAACCCTTTTCCCATTCCGATGACACGTGTACGCCAGAAGTATTACTTGCGATTCCATTATGATGGCGCACACGTATAGTACGTCATACAAACGGAATCAGAAGTAAAAGGCCACGCAGGAGGGCGTGTGGCACAGTTTGGCGCTAGCTATCGTAGAGTGGCAGTCATGTTGCTATTCTCCGTGGTGAGCAAAGCGTCTTTAAAAACAACGGCACTGCTACGCCTCTCCGAAAAAAATTAATGCTCAGCCGCTTGCACGAGATTCAGTGGTGAACGGGACACCCACCCTGTAACTCACAGACGTCTCGGAATGGGAAAGGGTTAACAGCATGCGGCTTACCATGGCAGAGGGAAACCTCTGCATGGTGCCCAGGAATCTGCCGAGTACACGAGCTTCGGACAACTGTGGCAAACTTCACTTAGCGTTCCCTTATGATCTGTCGTAAGCCCGGGAGGCTACCACTGTACAGAGGTCGCAAACGGGTTTTGATTCCTTACCCGTACCCGGCCGCACCAGGGTCACAAACGGGTACCTGTACTCTTACCCGGCCGGGTACGGGTAGCCGAGTATCGGGTAGGGTACGGGTATCGGGTACCCGATTGCGACCTCTGCCGCTGTAGCAGAATTTGCATGTCGTAAAAGAAACCCGGATTGAAAAATCAACGCAAGGACGGGTGTCATAGCTCCCTAGGCAATAGCGGTTGCTACGGATTAGAGTGCCATGGTTGCGAGATGTTAACTCCCTCGCCTGGTATACAGGAGGTCATGGGTTCGATCCAGACTCTGATGCCTGCTGCATATTTGGAGTTGGCATGTCTCTTTCCCATGTGGATTTTTCTCCGGGTCCTCCAGCAATTCCCTCAACATTTGGAATCAAAATGTGTTTAGAGTATTTGGCTGCTATAAATTTCCACGTTATAAGCCACTTTGTTGACTTATCATTTGTGGCCAGGTCGCTTCTGAAAAAGAGCTGTATACCTCAGTGGGCCTTACCTGGTGAAATAAAATATTGTTTAAATAGTTTAATATCAAGGGAAGAAATATCTCGCAATACGTTTCGTCTTGAGCGGTGTGTCGTAGATTAATAATATAAATTTTTATGTATGAAGCGCCCATAAACAATCGTTCTCAGGGCAGTATTATTACGCTCCTGGGAATATTTGGAGATTTCCCCAGGGCAGCTGCTGCCTCCAGCAAGAAGACGAACCTTTGAAAGATCAAGACATACCCCTGGTACCGGGGGAGAGGGGAGGGGAGTCTCGTCAGCCGCGACGTTGACTTCTCCGTGGCTATGGTGGCTACGCCTCGGTGGCTACGGCTCGAGTTGGCGTTGCATCTCACCGTCAGTGTCCTTCGGCTCCAGTTTGTGAGCGCTGTTCACGGTCACCTTCAGAGAAAACGTTGGGGCCTGGAGGTGTAGACAAACACAACCACAAACAAATAAGCATTGTGCACTGATTAGTATTGTTGTTGTTATTATTGTGATAAACGTTGACGGACGTTTGGAATTATACTGAGAGACGGAGAGAGAAGGAGCACGTGGATTGGAGAACATCTAACCGGCTGGTGACGCGATTCAAACTTGTGGAGGCTTTGGGCAGGAGACGCGACTGATCGAGACTCGTGAAGGAAGTGGCGGCAAGACAAACGGAATGCGTCCGACAGGAAGTCCTCCAGATGAGATGGAGCGATGGACGTCCGCGCTCGTGTGGATCGTCGCATCGCGGAATCAGGAAAGTTGGCAGCGATGACGACGGTGGCTTGGGAAGGCCTTCGCCGAGCAGTAAATGTGGTTGCGTTTAGACGCCGCTACATAAACGTAAATGGTATTGATGATGATGATGACGGTGGTATTGCCTGCCATAATAATTATAATCATGACAGAGAGAGAGTAAAAGAGAGAGTGGGTCGAGCATCTGGACACATACCTCTGCAGATTCCACTTTCTTGAGAATGGATTCGTGGTCGGATGCACTCTTGTCGAAAACCTTAAACAGATAAACAACGTCTGATGAAAAGAGAAGAAAAGCCTTTTCCCTGTCTGGCAATAGCGTCTATACAATCGCGGTGTCTAAACAATCGCGTCATCTAGATAATACCCCCTAAACAATAGCGTCATCTAAACAATAGCATCTAAACAATAGCATCTAAACAATAGCATCTAAACAATAGCATCTAAACAATAGCATATAAACAATAGCATATAAACAATAGCATCGGAACAAACCCAAGCATCTCAAAACACCGGAAAGTACAAATAAATAAGTAAACACTCGCGGCACAAGCAGAGGCTGGCGGAACATTCTAAGCTGCCGTATAGTAATGGGCTGCGTAGGAAAGCGTTCATGAAGTTGTCCAGATAATACCCCGTCGATCTCGTCAAGGAGAATAAACCATCACACGAACTCCGGCCATCCTCGCAGCAGCGGCTTTTGACTGGCCATCGAACAAAGACGGTCACCGCATCGCGCACTTTCAGATGCACTTCTGCGGCCGTCTGGAACTCTCTTCCTTCCAATATTAGGAAGCCACTGGTAGCTACAGATTGAAAACTAATTTATTTAGAACTGCTTTTTGGGTTTAGTTTGCTGTCCTTCCCCTACTCCTCCAATTAGCATGATTGCCTATGTACGATGTGAAATAAGTTCAACACATACATACATAGATACATCAATGCACAAAATGGTCGTGGATGCATGCAATCCTTGCAGAGGGCTACAGAGTCCCCCCCCCCCCCCCCCCAACCCCTAAACTTCTGGAGGTGCCACAGCAATTCCTTGGTGTGAGTTGGTTTCTTCTTCACGTCGGGCTGGTGCACGAGCGTGTAGAGGACATCTTCGTACAGCAAGTCCTGTGGCGGAGGGGGGCGGGAGGGTCAGGTGGGTTAATGGGGGCCACACAGTCACAGCTGCTGATCACGAGTGCGTTGGTCATCAGCTCCACACGCGCGTTGACGTGAGGCCACGGCCGTGCACAGCACCGATGGTTGTGAGCACTCGCAATGTTTCTTCTTTCCGCATCTCTCTGCGCCGCAAAGTTCTCGCCCGACGGGGTTTTGCGTGTTGTGTTATCGGAGCGTCGTCCGACGTTCCACACCACGTGCTCAAGAAGCTCCCCGCAAATGTTTGGTTGCCCTGCAGGATACGTACAGCCACCGCGCCCACGCTGTGCCCACACCGCCCCACCCCCCCGGAGTGAAATTATTGATGCTGAATTTAAATGTCATTTTGTTATGGAATAAAGGGGCAGATCAGCAAAGTTGAATTTGATCATCCTGCTGCACCTCCGATTATTCCCGCACCTCCAATAAGCACGGTTAGCTAAGTGTAGTGTGAAAGAAGTTCAACATACATACGATGATAATGAAAAGTAGAACCACAGACAAGTGGGAAGGCAGGCGACACGTGCACCAACACAGCTATGTAAGGTGCAAAAGAAGTTAAACATTTTAACACGTAGGCTTTCGCGACCGATATCCATAATATAGGTTTATTTTTTACATTTACAGATTGTAAATGTTGTGGATTTTCTCTCCAACACACCGGTGTGCTGTACTAGTGTAGTGACTAACTCGGAGACGATAAGAGTTGGAGGCACTTCTTTATTAACGAGCACCATCGGGGTTAACACTTTATAATTAGTCAGTCTATTTTTCGATTTAAAGCTTTCGTGACTGCAGGAATTCATCTTCTTGGTTCTTTCAGTAAAGTCACGTCGTGAGAATTATTTTATTATGTTTTATTATTTTTATTATTTTATTACTTCCCTTCTACGTGACTTTACCGAAAGAACCAAGAAGTCAGTCTATTGTCGGCGACGCTACTCAGTCAGGACAATTGGTAGGCCACCTGACTGCTAGCGCCCCGAGATGGTGAAGATGGAGACAACGACGAGAAGGATGGTGAAGACGACGAGAAGAATTGTGACGAAGACTGCAGCAGCTCGACGGGAATCCCACTCCAACACAACAGCCCCGAGGTCCCCTACAGAAGCCCTTCTTATACTCTCAGCGTGGCCCGACTCCGCCACCGGCCACGCCCCCTTTGTAGAACCTACCAGCGGGTTCTTGGTATGCCCCTTCTGTGACCTTTACCCTAGATCCCCCTTCTGGTGTATCACGTGGCCTGCTGACGTCAGGGCTGCCGTAAGCCGCAGATCCCCTTCCCTGCCAGAAGCCAGCGCTATGCTGCTACATTACTATTCTATGTCACTACCATGTCGGGTCTGTACACACACGACGTCACTGCCGGGTCGGACAGTGCCGAGGCCGTTGACATGTGCCACGGAGGTTGTGGCAAGCCGTGGCACTCTGGGTGACCCCGCCCAGACACGTGACCGGATCAAGGTGGGGCCAGGGTCCAGACCCTGGGGGTCACATGGTCGGGGTCCGGAGCCTTTTCGAGGGTTCGAGAAGGGGGGCGTGGACGGAGTGTGGCCGGCCACGCTGGAGAGGCGTGTAAGCGGGCGCCGCTGAGAGAGCGGGGCTGTTCGCGCCCGGGATGAAGACGCCTCATGAAGACTGAAGATGAAGAGGTCGGGGCCAAGGTCCACGTGACTTGGCCACGCTAGCTAATATACCCGAGTGTTCGTGAGAGTAGGTCGGTGGTCACCACCCTATGTATAGTGTGTGTAACAAGTGTGAAGAAATAGTGTTGCCTCTACAGAAAAGTGTGCGCCTCAATCGAACCCATTACACTAGTAACGAATTGGTATGTTCTGTTTATGTGACAAACTTACTAATTGGCTGTGTCGGGTGTTGGCGGGTTTAACGACACATTTATATATTTACACGATCTAACCCCCAAAAAACCCCTATATTATGGAAGTTCAACATATATACATATTAAGATAATAAAAAGTAGCACTGGTTTTGTGCCTGAAGAAGATTCCAATAATAATAATCAGGTCAGCTTTTAACGCCCCGCACAGGATTCACTCACTGTTGTAGAGACAGCAACCACACACAAGCGTGAAGGCAGGCAACGCCTGCACTAACAATTGTTTACACGTGGGAGGAAACCGGAGCAACCGGAAAAGACACACGCGTGCGAGAGGGAAACGCTTTATCCCATGCAGACGGTTACTGGTGGGGTCCACATTTTTGCTGTTCTGCCTTCCCCTGGTGAGTCAGGGTATTGGCACCTCCTCGATGCCCAGGGGAAAGGGAGTTTCATGACATCTGTGCAGTCACAAAAGCTTTAAATCGAAATCTGTGCGGTGATCCACCAATCCCCGCTGCTGCCTCCACAGCGCTAGTTACGGGCGTGCGCCACCACTGCCCGGCGCACAGTCGCAGCTATGACATACGGCTTAAACACGTGGACTTTAGTAAAAATGCAGCAAGAGCTATAAAGCCCAGAATGAGACCGACACGAAAGAGCAGTTCACCGTAAACCAGGGAACAAACACGAATGGGAGACACCACGTTTTACTGTTGCACCAAAGCCTCCCTCATTACGACAAGGTCGTGTATTCTGTCCTCGTTTGAGCCAATTCATTTCATTCTTGTGCCCGGAGGATACATTTGATACGCATTTAAACGTGTGGTGCTTTGAGAGCCTTAAATATGACCTGGGCCGTCAGCTGCATCTGAAGGGCCTCTTGAATCCCCAATCTCTGTGTTTTTTATTGCAACAATGCGCATTCCCTTTATAATACACCGATCGACGCTTGTGCGTGGAGGGGGGTACAAATTCCGTGAAAAGTTGAATTCGGCGCAACGGGACATCACATTTATCCCTCTTTAAAATCGAAACAGCTCGATTGCTCTACAACTCTGGCTGTCGCCTGGTTGAGGCTGGTTGTAATTACTGGCGAAACGTCTCGGTATTCGAACTGTAAATGTTTTGGGTTTACTCTCCAACACACCGGTTAGTGCTGAACTAGCAACAAATTGGCACATGTTTTTGTTACGTGACAAACCTTACTAATTGTGTGTTTGGTGGTGGCAGGCTTAACGACACATTTATGTTTACGTGATCTAACCCCCCCAAAAAAAACTATTTTGAGGATGTGGGGGGGGGCGGATGTTGGACTCCCTGCCCCAGCCAAGTGTGGACCACACATGGGGGAGGATTCCTCAAGCTCTGACTCTCAGAGAGAGACACGAAGGAGAAAGACAGAATCCCAGAAGGCCGACGCCGTTTCGAAGTGCAGAGTTGCTCCCCTTTGCTTCCCGCCTTGCAGAGGCGAGTTGTGTCCCGATTAGTTGGTTTACAAATCGGTCTGGCGGACAAAGTCCGTGCGTTGTAACATCCGGTTCGTACGCTGTGACTCTTATCACCCTCTGGGTGCGTTTTTTTTGTTTGTTAAGTCAATAGAGCCAACCGGCAGATTATTATGTACATATCCTAAACATGCAACATGTGTCGTGAAACTATACAGTGCATAAAGTGAATCATTTTTTATTTATTTTACCAGGTAAGGCCCACCAAGCTACACAGCTTTTTTTCAGAAGTGACCTGGCTGCCACAAATTATATCTCAACAAAGTGGCCTATCATGTGGACATGTATAGCAGCCAATTACACTAAACGCATATTGATTCTAAATGTGGAGGGAAGAACCGGAGGACCCAGAGAGAAACCCACGCGACCACGGGGAGAGAGGCACTTGCAAACTCCAAATATATAGGCATTAGAATCGGGATCGAATCCACGATCTCCTGCATACCAGGTGAGGTAGTTGACATCTCACCACCTGCCCTGCCAACGCCACGGTCAGTGGATCCACAGCTGCTGGGAGCAGGGGACCGGAGTTTCTGTGTAAACCTTTACTGGGTAATAATCGTACACACACACACAGCCACCCAGCCATCTAGCGTGGGTTCGGTAAATACTGGAGGTAATCGCCTCCTGGTAGCTCCATTAATTAGCACGGTCGGCTACATATGGTGCGAAGGAAACATGCATACACATTGGCACAAATTTATGGTTGCGGAATTCAAGAATGGCTTACTTTTATTTTCAACAATGCGGTGAATATAGCGGCCGCTCGTGGCTCCAGGGATCACGGAAACCGATAACAACGCGTTCAAATTAACTGAACGTGAACCGTACGCACGCAACTCCACGGGTGTTTTTTCTAGCTTAAGAACCGGCACTAATCGTTCTGGGGTCTGGTATAACCTTCAAATGTTCAGGGTTCTTGCCAGAAGGAAGGAAAACTACAGGTACAGTCGCAGGAACAAATGTTTTGACTCTTTGCAGATTTTAATCTCAGATGTGGGCCAAGATTAATTTCGCATGAGCACATCTCAGGGCTGCGTTACTGCTTTTTCGAAATGTAAACACTTCTCAGGAGGTTAACTCGAACTGCGTTCCCACGGCTATCGTAAATGAGCCCCCAAGCCGTGCCGGGCCGTCCTCACTCCGGCCCGGCGTCTGTTTGTTTCTTTGCCCCAACGCTGCACGGCCACGCGGCTCCATGGCAATGGTCCTGACCTCCACCCCCCAGCGGCGATCCATTTAAAAACAATCTCACCAATGTTTAACGCCATACGATCGATTTTTTAAAAATAATAATTACGTGGCCCTGCAGTTGGCCGACTTACAGGAGGAATTGCACTTCTGTGTTGACCCTGTGACAGTAAGCGTACCCAGTCATACAAAATACAAAGGTCCTTCCGTGTAGCCTTAACAGACTGTTCGGGCAAGTGCTGTTAACGAGCACCTATGAAGGCCGGCACAGCACAAGATGGGGTGGGTGGTCAGCACCACGCACAGCTGCCTTTGTCTCCCCAGTGGCGCTTCACTAGGTACTCATTTGAGGCTGAGTCGACCTAGTGGAGGCCCAGGACCGATTCAAATAATCGTCACTGGTGTTGGCCGTGAGCGTGAATTGAACTCGGGTTGCCGGGTTCATAGCACAGCACGAAAACCGCAGCACTATCGCTCACCATAGCAGGCCCACTGACACTTAAGCACCCACAAGTTACGGTCATATCACAAAAAAAACTGCCGTGGAAATCCGCCCAGGCTCACTCGCACGGCTTCTGAATCTAAGTATGTATGTTGAACTTCTTTCGCACTGTACGTAGCCAACCGTGCTAATCGGAGGTGTGGCGGGGAGAAGGGCCACAAACTAGACGTTGTTCAATTTGCTCAATCCGCCCATCCTCCATCTACCCCGCAGTCCACCGTTTAGTTGAATTCGCAGCTCGTTTTAATATTAGGGTCAGACGCGGGTTACTCCCACCTCTGCAAATGTCTGATAAGTGTGAAAGAGTGGGTCAGAAATGATCTCCAGTGCAGTTCTCTAAGATCCCCCTGTAGCGGAGTCCCTTCTGCAAGCGGTGGCATGAGCAAGAAATTACAGGGCTGCAACTCTGCCTTTTACATTTTTTTGCAATCTTACGAAGGAAGCATCGTCTATGTGAAAAAAAAAGTAAGAACATGGTCGGCTCTCTTTTTAAAGTGGCCACAGGACCGTGCCACTGCTTGAGCCGCCTGCCCAGTGGAGCCCCAGAATCCCACACCTCCCAAAGCATTTGGTGCCACTCCGTGAAGTTTGCCGTCTCTCTCATGCTGGGAAAGGGCACCGATTGGTCCATCAAGCTCTATGGATTTTGGAAATGTGCCTTTTCACTTGTATGAATGTGCTGTATGTATGCTGAACTTCTTTCTCACCGTACATAAACAACTGTGCTAATCGGTGCGCGAACAAGGACAACAAATTGAACGCAAAAGCAATTCTAAAGAAATTAGTTTTCAAATCTAGACTTAAAAGTGCATAGCTCCAGTGGCTTCCTAATATGAAAAGGAAGAGTGTTTTAGACGGCCACACAAACGCATCTTGAGTTTCTTCAACAGACAACTCGCTATTTTCTACCACAAAAAAAAAAATGGGCTCAGTGGTCAAGGGCACTGCCCTCTGAGCCCAGCAATCTGAGTTCGATTCCTGACCACGGCGGAGAGCCCCACTTCACCAACCCACGTTGCCCAGCGTGGTGAAGTATGTTCAAACAACTGCCATGACTGAAACGGCATTGGGGAGGCCTTAAACCAGCAGTGGATTCACGTAGGGTGTAGTAATATTACATGGATGCTGTCTGGCCTGTTACAAAACTTTTGGGGTTTTTAAACATTTACAATGCTCTCCACGCACGTGATTGTAATGCAAAACAAAGACACCGTACCTCTCCTGCTAATGGACGAGTTTGCATGCAATCCGTGTCGCCTAAACACCTCCAATCATCGAAGATTAACTTAAAACGTGGGTTATCTTAGCCAATACAATTATCCGTATTTGTTATGGAGGTTAGGCCCCATGGTGGTATTTTTACGCCAAGAGGAAACCCTCCACCACTCGACGGGCCTGTCACGTTTACACCGAGACATCAGTCCAGATGTCTTGTGACACTCCCCCCCCCCCCCACCATTTCATTCTGTATAACTTTTTTTGCATACAAATGGTTGCGTAATGTAATGTGAGCAATATGACTTAATCAAATAACATCTTTATTATTAAATCTTTCACAAAAAAAATAATTTCGGACATCTTTCCGAGTTTTTTTTTTCTGGTTTGTGATCTTTCATGAGCCCATACAGCAACTACAAAGTGTTCTTCAATAGTACATGAACTCGTATCAGTCATGTCAAATAAATACGGTTAATTTAAAATAGATATGAATAAGCAAGGAAAAACCCGTTAGGGGTCAATTAATTTGGGGTCACAAGACATCTTCACCACGCTGTGCCGTAAATGTGCGTGCCGATGTGTTGGTCAAATGCTGACCAATGAGGTGCGTTCCTCTCCCGTGGCGGCTTGAGACTTGTCACGGTTCAATGCAACGTCAACTCATGGCGAGATGTCACTGAAAGTGCCCCGAGCTTCATCAGTGGAGTGGATTCGGAAAGCGAATTCCAAGTTCACGAACCGATTTACTTCCGGAAGCTGAAATATTATTGTGGGTGCGTTTTTTTGTTTGTTAAGTCAATAAGAGCTAACCGGCAGATAGTGTGTGCAAGTCAACAACACCTAACAAAATACTTTAGTTTTTTACCAGGTAAGGCCCACTGAGCTATGTAGCTATTTTTCAGAACGACCTGGCCACAAATGAGAGCTCAACGTAGTGGCTTATCATGGGGGAAATGTATAGCAGTCAAATACTCTAAACGCGTGATGTTGATTCCAAATGTGGAGGGAAAACTGGAGGACCCAGAGAAAAATCCACGTGACCACGGGGAGAACACGCAAACTCCAAATATACAGGAGGCATCGTCAAGGTTGGGATCGAACCCACGACCTCCTGTATACCAGGCGAGGTAGTTAAAATCTCGCCACCATGGCACATCGGTGACGTCTCTCTCCGATGTTTGTGCACAGAAATGTTGAGTAAACGACCGTAACATGATGCATGGTTAGCATCGTTTACTACCTACCCGAGTGTTTCTCAGACTTTGTTGGTCCAAGGCACACTCAGCCCGCTTGCAAACATTTCCGCGGACCACCAAGCCCCCAACACCCCTGGTGACAGAACACAATCACTTCTCTCTCTAAAAATCACTCCTATTACCAGAACTTACAAAAAAATGTGTATGCAGCTAAATGGTTGATTTGTTTTTAGGGGGGGACATTTAGATCTTAGGGTAAGTTGAATCAGGATAGTTTACGTAACTTCATTTTAAACAAAATATAAAAAGATCGCCAGCAAAATAATAA
Source organism: Entosphenus tridentatus (assembly GCA_014621495.2). NCBI lineage: Eukaryota > Metazoa > Chordata > Hyperoartia > Petromyzontiformes > Petromyzontidae > Entosphenus > Entosphenus tridentatus. The sequence continues at coordinate 8,502,985 of CM025641.2, read as the reverse complement.
TTAGTGTCCGCAACACAGGGTATGAGACGTGGTTATTTCCGGATCAAACTGCATTTGCATTAGAGCACCCCCCCCCCCCCCACTGACCACCCGTGGGGACCATCTGGAGGAGCGTCACGTGACCACTGGTGGTACGGGTGAGAACCACTGCTCTAAATTTTTACTAACTTAGAACTAGAGCAGTGTTCTTCACTAATGTATAACTAGAGCAGTATTCTTCACTAATGTATAACTAAAGCAGCAGTATTCTTCACTAATGTATAACTAGAGCAGTGCTCTTCACTAA
>CM025641.2:8473049-8484348 GCA_014621495.2 Entosphenus tridentatus | reverse complement strand
TGACCCCCCCCCCCCCTAGGTGCGTGACGTCATTTATGGACGGCCCCTTACCTGGTAAAATAAAAATAAAAGTTAAAATAGTAAATGGGAATGTGAAGCAACCAAACACCGACGAACATTGCCATAGAGCAAGCTGATATAATTTAATGTGCAGATAAATATACAATATTCAGAACGGTGTTAACATCAGTTGACGGGTGACATCAGAACATTAACCCGCGATGACCGACGTGGTGAAGTATGGTTAAAACAAAAACTCATGACCGATGTAGCGTTGGGTGCTTTACATGAATTTGTGTCACGTTGAGAACCTCTGAAAGTGACCATGAATGGACATTGCAGATGCAGCAGAGGGCAGAAGCGAGTCACTAAATCCTCACAAAGTAGAGTGGTTGAGTGTGTGAGCCGGTAGTGTAGCGATTCGCGCGCTACGCTACGAACCCAGCAACCCGAGTTCGATTTACCAGTGACGATTATTTGAATTAGTTGTGGGCCTCCCCTTGGTTGACTCAGCCATAAATTAGAACCTGCTGCGACGTGTGAACATCAAGGGAGACAAAGGCGGCCGTGCGTGGTGAAGGCCACCCACGAGGGCTGAACGATTTGGGGAAAATTTCTAATTGCGATTTGATTTGCGATTAAAACCATTTTAAGTCAAGCTTCAGTTCAATATTCACATGTGATGGAGCAATTACCACATGATATCGTCAAAATATGAACTGCTCTATATATTGTAATTCAAGGATGAGAACTTGTATTTATTAAAATGTTTTGATTGAAATAGAACAATCAAACATAGAACAATTGTTAAGTTAAATAAATCAAGTTATAATAATAACAACAAATAAAACAATAAAACAATTCCAATAAGAAAGTAGTAGGACTTTTGAAATCGCAAAACATCGCAGCCTTTGCGATTTGCTAATCGCATTGTTTCAGATTTCGATTTGAAATCGATTAATCGTTCAGCCCTACCACCGCCAGCCCCCTCGTGTGCCGTGCCGTCCTTCAAAGGGTGCCCGCTAACAGCACAATTTCCCCAGCAGTCTGTTAAGGCTACACGGGGAATCTTTGTGGTGCCATCGCCCAGAGGCCAGCTCCAAACGTCACCGAGTGAGATAACTGCGGCAGCGCCGCTCGGAGCGAAAAAAAGTTACTTCAAATGGATGACAGAACGTCGAAACATCTGTCAAAAAATATACGATACTAAGACAAAAATATACGTGATAGTTGGTTTAATACATAGGCTTTCGCGACCAATATCATCCATAATATAGTTTTTTTTTGTTAAATCGCATAAATAAATACAAATGTGTCGTTAAACCCGCCACCACACAGCCAACTAGTAAGGCTTGTCACGTAAACAGAACGTAGCCAATTCGTTACTGGGAGAGCCAAGCCACGCAATATTTACAATAGACCGTATGTTGGGCAATTGTCGTTCTTTGCCATTGATAAAAACCGTTTGTAGTAATAGGTTTTTACCCTTTCGACTGGTACAAAAACTGACACCTTTATACAAGGCATCATGTTTGCAATAACCACAACACAAGCAGTCAAAATGCAAACAAAAAGAAACAACTCTGATGATGATAAAATGCACTGTCCTTGAAGTTGATTGGTCCACACCCGAGACAGCTTTTACTTAGAGCCTAGTCTCCATTGGTGTTGGACCAGATGACGCCAAAAGGCGTACAACTCAAAGACAGCGCACTATCAGAGCATTGAGAGCTCGGGGTAAGCCGTTTGCCCAACACATCGCCTATTGTCGATATATAGTGTCGTTTTATTTTAGATTGTGTTGCATGCGCTCGTGCACCAACCACTGCCATTAGCACAGTTCCACCACCACCACAACAATAATAACCCAACCAATCATAGGTGCTGCTTCTGCTCAGATTAATATGATCAACTGTAACTTATGTGACTACATTAACCCCCCTTTGGACTTCGCACCTGATTGGCCCACGGTGGTGACAGCACCTTTACCGCGCGATTTAAGACCGAAAGAGGAGGACTTCTTCACAACCCTGGCTGTCGCCTGATGATGCTGGTTGTTGTAATCACCAGCGAAACGTCACGGTACTCGAATTGTAAATGTCGTGGGTTTACTCTTCAACGCACCGGTGCGCTGGAGTAGTAACTAATTGGCGCATTTTGTTTACGTGGAAAATCTTACTGATTAGGCGTGTCGGGTGGTGACGGGTTTTGACGACACATTTATATTTACGTAATCGAACCCAAAAAAAAGTCCTATTGATAATATTGGTCGCGAAAGCCTATGTGTCAAACTGGCAGTTCCAACCGTATTGTTTTTTGTTTGACAATCGATAGCTTTAAAATATACATACGTAGTGACTGACTTGGAGACGTAAATTATTGGAGCCAATTCTTTAATTTAACACCGAGCACACTTTGTATACTTTATACACACCGTACACTGTTGCACACTCTCTGTCTCTCGCTTACACGCAACTCTACACTGGTTGCTAGCCTTCAACACAACGCTAGCCGTCTGACACTGACGGTGCTGAACTAAGACAGCCAACTACGTCTAGCAGTGCAATTATCAAGTGGAGATGACAGCGGCAATGGCGACGAACTTGAGCAGCAACGACGATGATGACAGGGATCCCACTCTAAACGACAGCCCCGAGCTCCTGCTCTGGGTCCCCTTTTATCCTCCCAGCGTGGCCTCGCTCCGCCCCGGCCACGCCCCCCTTCTGGAACCTACTAGCGGGGCTCTCGACGTGTCCCTTCCATAACATTTACCCAAGATTCCTCTCGGGTCTATCACGTGGCCTGCTGTCAGTCAGGGCTGCTACAAGCTGCAGATCCCCTTCCCAGCCATCAGCCAGCGTTATGCTACTTAGTGACCAATTCTATGTCACTACACATATGTAAAACCCCACCGTATAATCAAACGTCCCATGTCGTTCCCCCCACCCCTTCCTCTCCTGATTCTACCCAAACTCCATTATCGTCCATGCAGGCGTTCTGCAACAGTGGTCTACACAGAGTGGAGGTTCTGCAGACCGCAACGCGGAGCGGAACAACCTCAAGGAGAATCAGAATCAGAAAGGGTTTATTCGCCATGAAAGTTCACACAGACAAGGAATTTACTTTGGCCGGAAGGTGCATACATTCAACATTTAGGAATCTTAAATATTAAATAAGTGGTTTACAAGTCTAACTATACTAAAGGTGTCATCATAACCACTTCCTCGATTTTGCTCCATCCCTGATTCCGTTCTTCTTCTTCTACTAGCGTATGGCAAGTTACATGCAAATTGCGCGTCCAAGTTTAAGCCTGTGAGCCACGCGACAGCTTCGAGAGTAGCCGCGAGGAATACTGCCCAGTCCGCCGGAGAGCGGGGCATAGGATGCAGTTGTTCGCGATACGGTGGTTCCATTGTCTGGTTCGGGTAGCCATCGTCGCACTGTAAGCTGTCTTTAATTCTCCACTTGTGGAGGGAGCTGTGGCGCAGCAGTGACCAGTTGCTGTTCTTTAGTGGTTGATGGAGCACCGTAGTTTTCTTGGCAGATCAAAGCCGATGACTTCCCTCTCTAGAATTCTAGAACATAGCACAGCACATACTGGACCCAGTTTATGAGGCATTTTTGCAGAAGAGGTACCCACACTTTACTCCACCAAAGGGCGACCTGCCGACCATAGAATGACTGCGATGCACGCGTTTATGTATTTATTTTCAACTTCTTTTGCACCGTACACAGCCAACCATTTATATCCGACTGCTGGGTGAACAGAGGCAGTCGTGGAGGAGTGGATTTACGAATCTTGCCTCATTGCTTCAGCTGGCGCGCCGGGAGGTCAAATCAAACTTTCGACCTCTGCAGATTGTAAGAGGTGGGATTACTGATGCCATTTCGCCAGCAGATGTAGCACTTGTTAAACGTGAGCCCTGTGCTTGCTGGGTCCAAGTATGTACGTGGACAGCGGTAGTGGAGCGGTTAGTGCGCTGCGCTACGAAACGGGCGATCCGGGTTCGATATCTCGCTCACAGCCACCACCAGTGACGATTATTTGAACCGGTCCTGGGCCTCTACAAGGTCGACTTAGCCTCAAATAAGTACCTGGTACGGTGTGTAAAACATCGCCACTCGGGAGACAAAGGCGGCCGGGCGTGGTGCTGACCACCTTTGTGTGTTGTGCCGGTCTTTATTGGTGCTCGCTAATAGTACTTGCCCCAACATTCTGTTCAGGCTATAAGGGAGATATTTGTATTTGTATGTTTGTTGAACTTCTTTCGCACTGTACGCAGCCAACCGTGTTAATCGGAGGTACAGGGGAATGACGACAAACTAAACACAAAAAAATCAGTTTTGAATCCAGATGATTTAAAAGTGCATTGCTCCCAGTAGTTTCCTAATATTCGGAAGCGAGAGCATTCCAGACGGCCGCAGAAGTGCATCTGAGAGAGCGCGCGATGCCGGTGACCGCCGTCTTTGTCCGGTGAGGCACCTTGACTGGAAGTTGAACCCCAACCGCATCCTCACCGCGCAAACCGCAGTTGCATCCACTTACAAAACAACGAAGAGAGAGAGAGAACCAAAAAAACCCCGTACATCTTCCAGGAAGCCGATGCGTTACGTAAGGGACGGAGCGTCGGGGCTGGGACGTCGCAGTCAGATGGCACATCCTTGCGCCGGGGCGTCCCACGCACATCCTGCCCGAGAGGAAGAACACGCGAGCGTGCCTCATCCCAGTGAGCCACCTTGACGCCACCTCTTTGTTGCTCGCTGTCGGCGTGTGTGTGTCTGTGTGTGTCTGTGTGTGTCTGTGTGTGTGCGAGCGAGTTAAATCGAGCCGCGTGGGCAGCGCGCAGACAATATTCACGGCGTCCGGTGTGGAAGCCGCCCACTGCCGTCAGCGAACGCAGCACCCCACCCCACCACCACCACCCACCCTACCCGACGTGACCCGACGTGGGAGCGTTGTCCAAGCTCACAGATTTCGCTTCTACCTCGCCAAGCAGACAAGGGGTTGGGGGGTTCGTTCCCAAGGCTCGGGACAGATTCGCTTCCTGGCAGCGACGGCAGGACTTTGACCTCCGCCGACGACCCCCTGGCGATCCATCGTCGTTGATGTAGTGCGACTTGACATCGACGGAGGCCTCCGAGACCACTCCGCGTGCATGTGACCTGCGTGCGAATAGCCGATGCTTAGCAGCAGACAAATGCAGGACATGCCGTGTCAACCCGTGCGGTTTACCCCGTATTCTTGGTCGCGAAAGCCGACTAACGTGTTAAATTCACATTTGACTACTTCTACAGTGCTGTACTTCTCACAGCTGTTCCAGACTTTCCCCTTGTTGCTTTGAGGTCTTTAAAGCAGCTTTGTAGAAGCCCTATCGCAGCAGTCCATGGTCCCATGCAAAACTGCAGGGCTCTGGGCGACTGTCATGAGAGCATCCCTGTCAACCCACACGGGTCACCCCGTATTCTTGTACAGGGAAATTGAGTTTTCAGGTCCATACGGCGTACAGCCGTTTCATATACGGGTAGCAAAAATAGTTTTGTCAATTTGTTTGTGTTTCTCCCTTGTGATGGCACTTTGTAGGATGAACGTTGAGATTTATCAGGGGCACGGGGTGACCAACAAGGTCTGAATTGGTCTGTAATAAGGTAGGGCACTGATAAGGGGTTGACGGCTATGCAAGGAGGACATTTGGCTTAAAATAACAAAAGCAATTATACCAATGGCAATATAAATGAACACAGTTGTAAACATCTAACATTGTAACACGTAGGCTTTCACGACCAATGTTATCCATGGGTAAGATCACGTGAATATAAACATATATAAATATAAATGTAGATTTACTCTCCAACGCACCGGTTAGTGCTGAACTCGTAACTAATTGACACGTTTTGCTCACGTGACAAACCTTACTAATTGGCTGTGTCGGGTGGTGGCGGGTTTAACAACACATTTACATTGAGGCGATCAAACCCAGAACACCTATTATCTAACATTCTGAGACCAATAATAGACATACAGTACACGTTCCAGTGCCGCTCTGCGGATGGCCAGTCTATTGCCAGTATCAGAGACGTGGGATCGAGCATGAATTGTGGGTGTGGTTTTATTCATAATGTAGGTTTCCCTCACTTTACGCGGTATAGAAAGGGCGCAAAAGCGAAAATCGCGTAGCATGGACCGCAGTCACTCAACCCACAATACACCGCACGAGGTGACAGCTGCCTACCGAGTAGCGCACACAGCGCACACTTCACAATGTTGTGCCACACGTCTGACCTCGTAGCTGCATCTGAGTGACTTCAAAGCGCAGATTATTGCTCATTTTGAGTAGAAATAGGTGAGCCGCATATGCGCGAAATCGCACAAACCGAACCCGCGCAAAGTGAGGGAAATGTGTGATAATATTCTTTCTTTTATTAAGCGTCTTTCAATCCAGTCAATGAATAAATACAATATTAATTGTGCACCATATTCAGAAAAAAGCTGAGGTGTAAGCGCTTTTGAGATATCTATAAAGAATCTAAATGAATAAACAGGAACTACAGTCACATGTACAGTTGAAATTCAACAGAAACACAATAAAAGTCGATAATAACAAGAATGACGACTACATTTGCAATGCAGATACATTGTAAAACTCAATAGGATAAAATCCAACATGAATAATGACTACATCCACAGTATAGGTGAACTAACACAATAAAACCACGGTAAAAGCCATTGAGCTGGATGTAAAACTGCTAAGAGGCACGATTACGAACGTTTGTTTTACTCCACCAGGTAAGGCCCCATTGAGTTACGCAGCTCCTTTTTACAAGCGATCTGGCTATCACAGATGATAGCTCAACGAAGTGGCTTATCATGTGGACATTTATAGCAACCAAATACTCCAAATGCGTGTTTATAAATGTGGAGGGGAAAACCGGAGGACCCCGAGAACATGCAAACTCTAAATATACAGCAGGCGTCAGGGTCGGGATCGGGATCGGGATCGAACCCACCACCTCTTGTACACCGCATCGTAGAGGTGCGCATTCTGCGTTCTGCAAAAGGTGTCCCCGAACAGGACTGTGTCATAGCGAAAACACGTCCTGTGAACACCGCGCGTTGAGCGAAGATTTACCGTTTTCAGCCTAGATTTAGCCAAATTTCAACTTACTTCCCTTCTAGAACATTCAAATTCACATCAGACCCTAGCTGACAGTCGCGCATACGTATCGCACGTAAATAGCTGCTCTTCTATCCTTTGTTGACATGGCCACAGTACGGCTCAAATTGAATATAATTTTTTGAGAATTTGGCTGCTATAAGTTTCCACATGATAAGCCTACTTCATTGGACTATCATTTGTGGTCAGGTCGCTTCTGAAAATTAGCTATATAGCTCAGTGGGCCTAACGGTTAAAAAAAAACACATTTTAGTTTAAAACACATTCCTGCGGAGGGAGCTGGTAGGAACGTTGGGTTGCTCGGTCAATGGCCAGGGTCAACGGCGGCGTGGTGTATTCCGCAAATATGTTCGACTGTGAGGGCGAGCACAAGCCGGCGTATGTAGGTTAAACGTTGAGTTTTATAAGGGCACCACGGGGTGACCAGCCCCTCCCCACCCAGCCCCACCCCTCCCACCCCCCACCCAGCCCCACCCTCCCCACCCAGCCCCTCCCCACCCTCCCCACCCAGCCCCACCCTCCCCACCCAGCCCCTCCCAAAGCTCCCCTCCCCACCCAGCCCCTCCCTCCCCACCCAGCCCCTCCCTGCACGACGGACGGACGGACACAATAATCCCCTGTGGGCTGGTGTAACCAGGAGGTTCCTACAGTAATAGAGGTGGCTTCCAGGAGTGATAATGCCTGTAAATGTTACGGACTCCGAAGGGTTGCTTTATAATAGCAGCAAGGCAGTACTATCCAGTACAGTATTCCGACTCGCTATCTTTACAATCTGAAGTCCTGCCACTTTATCAAGTGATCTATATTACGGCTTTCATAAGACAACACTAACATTTCTAGATTTTTCTAAATCACGAGGTTTTCAGGAGTACCGTACGAATAAAACAGGGCTCTAATGCGTGTTCCGGTCGTGCCGCGTGATTCTCAGCGTTTTTCGCTCCACGTGCTGGGAGCTCCTTCAAGGAACGTGGCGCAAAACGTCGGACATCACGACGAGCGACAAACTGGAACTAACAACCCCATGCGGAGGTCGGTGAGGCCATATGGCACAAACCATGAACCTGAGCAGGAGCACGAAAGAAAATATTGTTACGTTTCATGAATTCCCTGAGGGTCCCAGATGATTTATGAATTTGTGTCAAGACCATTGTGCCTAAGGACACTTGCTTAAACTTTTACACCGAATGCCACATTGGCGCAAGCCAAGTCATATATTGTCCGGACAAACCTTAGTTTGCCAGCCAAAAAAACACGCCTAAAGGAAATTATTTATCTTCCCAAAACGCTGTTCGGCAAGTGGCAGGGCCATCCCATGGGCACAGGTGGCCAGGATATATCTGCTGGGGGGGGGAGGGAGGCTGCCGTGGCCTTGAGCACGTGATGTGTCATGTATGCACTGCGCGCCGAGGACACGGTGTTACATCGGAAGGACATAGGGTAGCGACCCAGCTGCCAATCCATGCAATCTCACATTTGACACACAAAAAAACGCGTAACCATATATATACAACGCGAACAGAAATACATTCATAATAATAATAATTTACAGCCCTTCTGACCGCGTCACTCACGGTGGTTGTTTGACCATACTTCACCACGCTGTGTCGGTTCGGGTTGAAGCGGTCATTTCCAGTGGTCGCCCCGGGGGTGTTTTTAAACGAAGGCTCTCCTCTGGCCATCATTGAGCCTTTTCTTGGTGGTGGTGGTGGCCACCTTTGTGCAAACTCGGCACGATTCTTCCTTTGTGACATCGGTGGCTCCTTACGCCACGAGGGTAGTCGCCACCGGTGGGTTAGACTACAGAGACTCTCCTCGGGTCCTGAGCTGCTGTGTTCAATATCACGCGGTGTGGAGTGAGCGGGGGGGGCATGTTTGATGTCTGACTGAGACAAAATAATGCAGTGTACGAGCAGCATTTTACAATGTGACTAAAAATGGGTTTATTTAAATTGTTTTTTTTTCATACTGAAGGGTGTACATGGACTCCTCTCCTGACGAACGAGTTCGGTTCCAGAGGTCTGTTCGTAAGTTGATTTGTTCGTCCAACTTTGCTCCTGTGGATTAGAAACATCTTGTACGGCATGCACACCAAACACGGAGAATGGCTTTTAAAGTTGTAAAAATCTCCTGTATATGTAGATGCCACCACCGTCATCTTTTGCGCAGCGGTTGAACTTACGACTCTCGGTGCGAACGGGCAACTGGACATTCAGACAGGTTTGTTCGTATCCCTGACATTTCGTAAGACGAATGTTCATAAGTAGAGGAGTCCCTGTTTATGTTACACAATAGCTGCTAATCACCAACTATTGACATGCCAATTTAAAATCTGTTCATCTAGAAACACTTATAAATGTAGTTCTCATCAGTCCCAATGGTGCGAAGTGCAGTCTCTAATGCTCACTATCCACTCCGTCTCTCTGGCCTCTCTATGTGCTATGAAGAAGGACCATTGCCCGAAACGTTACTTAGTATATGCGTTATTATATGGGGTGGCGAGTTGTTAACTCCCTCACCTGGTATGCAGGAGGTCATGAGATCAATCCCTACTCTGACGCCTGTATATTTGGAGTTTGCATGTCTCTCTCACCATGTTCGCTTGGATTTTTCTCCGATTCCTCCAGTTTTTTCTCCTCCACATTTAGAAATAAGCCCTTAAAGTATTTGGTTGATATACATTTCCATATGACAAGCCAGGTCGCTTCTGAAAAAGAGCTATATAGCTCAGTGGGTGTTACCTGGCAATATTAAAATAGTTATAGTTAGTTTTTAAAGCCACAATGTTTTTGACGAATGTGTATATATTTTTTTGTCTTTTAGAAAGGTGTCCGATGTACTATAGCAAGATGTACCCATCTCTTGGATTTGTCCAGGTGCTGATAGGTTTGTCCTGTCCCAGCCTACAAATACACCACGACAAAGATCCCCCGTATAGCCCTAACAGACTGTAGGAGCAAGTGCTGTTAGCGAGCACCTATGAAGGCCGGAACGGTACACAAGGGTGTGGGTGGCCAACACCACGCCCGACCGCCTTTGTCTCCCCAGTTGCGATGTTTACACACCACACCAGGTACTCATTTGAGGCTGAGTCAACCTAGGGGAGGCTCAGGACCGGTTCAGATAATCGTCATTGGTGTTGGCCATGAACGGGAATCGAACCCGGGTCGCTGGGTTCATAGCGCAGCGCGCTAACCGCTACACTACCGCTCCCCACATACACACACACACGGACGCACACACACATCGACACACACACAAACACATCGACTTACACACACATCGACTGACACACACATATCGACTAACGCACACACACATCGACTTGCACACACACACACATCGACTTATACACACACGGACGTACACACACACACACAAAAAGATGCAGACATGCACATCGACTCACACGCACACATGGACTTAGACATGAACATTTTTATTTTAAGATTTACTAACGAAATATTTAAATATTAGTTGTCTACACACACACATTATTATTATTTTAATATTTCCGAACTGATTTTTTTAATACAAGTTTTCCATCTACGTGAGTTTAGTGAAAGAAGCAAGAAAATAGTACTTAATGAACAGTGCCGTGGTGAGGCCTAGTCCCGTGCAGAACCCCCGGCATCACCTAGATTGCCCAGCCGGCCGAGGTGGCACCTTGGCAGGCTGGGGCTAGGCTGCTAGCCCCCCCCCCCCCACTCAAGATCCCCCCGCCCGCTCTGCAGTAGTATCTACGGCCTATAGTAGTAGCATCTACCGAGTCTATAGTAGTAACTGCACACATTGAGGTCGGGGGGTGGGAGAACAGGACATGACACTGTGAATAATTAACCTTAGCGTTGTGTGTATTTTTATAGCATTTTGAACGCGAATGAGAATCCCCCCCCCTCGACGGATCTCGCGTTGTCGTTGCTAGGGGCAACCCCCGGGCAGCTTTGTTGCGCAAGCGCGAATGCGTGCTTTGGCGCTCGCAGAGCGGCGTAAGGAAATAATAAAATAACAATGAATGCCACTAAATATTAAAAATACGTAGTTTAAAGTTGACGGATGGGAAAATGGAACCGCGCTGGCTTGGCACGGGGCTTATGGCGTGGTACCCGGTTACTTTTTGTAAACGAAAA
>CM025641.2:8455211-8467729 GCA_014621495.2 Entosphenus tridentatus | reverse complement strand
AAATATTGATGTTCGTTGTTCATACATTTATTACTCAGAACCATGTTGGCTCAGGAAAAGGGGGTGTCACTCGGTCGAAACTAAATTCAACTAGGGGGGGGGGTACATCAGTAGCCAACAAAAGGTTGAGAACCACTGCTCTAGATGGTGCGTTTGGCCTCCTCTTCCTCGCTGGCCAGATGCCGTTGGAAGAAGTGGGAGTTGTACCCACACTTCACCCCACCCCAACTGCAGTTTGTCGATCGGGTGGTCAGAGGCGAGGGAGGATTGAAGCGGCTCGCCGGCGACGGGAGACCGACTCGAGCCGGTCTGCAAGTCGAGTGTGCTTAGGGCCGGATGAAGATTCTTGTCGGCCCTTAGGCACTTCTGTTCCCTAGGCATTCAGTCAGTGCCGGATTATTCTAGTAGCAAAAGCAGCTACATGTAGCTACGGGCCTCGCACTTTCAAGGGCCCCGCGCTAAATGCTTTCAAGCTATCAATTCCGGTTCAGTGACTCTGCACTTGCTCTATTACTATAGTACTATACTGCCTGAAACTTTCATGAACGACTGGGTGTTTAAGGTTAGCGATTTGTCGTATTATCTGGCTGTATAGCAAATGGAAAAATACAATTACTTTGCTATTCAAGTAAAAAATTAAGTGTTTTAATATTTGCGTGTTTTTTTTTATTTCGGACCCCTTTATAACTTCATATGCTGCCCCGTGTTACTACCACCACTGTCACTCCGCTTGTTCCACGCAGTACTTCGTCCAGCCGCTGGACAGATGTCGTTACTGATACGTTCATTATTCAGTCTGTGCCCTCATTCGATGTGAGCACGTTGTGTGCCGCACATAAGCTGATTTAATTTCGAATTATTGGAAAAATATACGCTCAGCCTAAAAATATTAGAATCTGAAATGTCTTAAACATTTTTTTACGATAATTATAATATAAGATGACGCAGCTTTAAAAGGATGCCGTTCATTTTCATCGAAAACAAATTCAATGTTCAGACAGGACAACCGCGTGGCGAGCAGCATGTTGCTTTATTTTCGTTTAAGCTTAAAAATTACTTTGACTGCTATTTTAGGTGTAATAACGAGTCAACGACTTTTGATTTAAAGATTTCGTGACTGCAGGGATTCATATTATTGGTTCTTTCAGTAAAGTCACGTAGAAGGGAAACAATAAAACAATGAAATTCTCACGACGTTTCGACTGCAACACAAGCAATCATCATCAGGTGTGCTGTGGATTTCACACCTGATGATGATTACTTGTGTTGCAGTTGAAACGTCGTGAGAATTTTTTATTGTTTTATGGTTATAATACTTTATTGTTTCCCTTCTACGTGACTTTACGAAAGAACGAAGAATACGAGTCAACGACTTGTTGTCTCTGCAAATAAATTTCAACGAGCAGCCAACAAATTAAGCGGCAAAGAGAATTAAATTGTGCGAAAAACGTCATGGGAAGATGTTATTGCTAATTTTGTTATTAAACAAATATATTTATTCGAGAAGATATCTTGGTTACATTTTTTTTCATGCAAACAAAAAAAACATGCTCAATATTTTAAGTTTTCGTAGGCCCTAGGCACAGTGCATACTGTGGTCTATTGGATAATACGGCCTTGGTGAGTGGGTGAATGAGTGGGTGAATAAGTAAGTGAGTTGGTGGGTGAGTGGGTGGGTGGCTGGGTGAGTGAGTGGGTGAGTGGGTGGTTCGGCTGATTGGTTGAATGAGTAAGTGGGTGAGTGAGTTAGTTAGTGGGTGGTGAGTGGGTGGGTGAGTAGGCCCTAGGCACAGTGCCTACTGTGGTCTATTGTATAATACGGCCTTGGTGAGTGGGTGAATGAGTGAGTGGGTGGCTGGGTGAGTGAGTGGGTGGCTGGGTGAGTGGGTGAGTGAGTACGTCCGAGACACAGTGGACAATACAGCCCTGAGTTCGCTGACCGTTAACACCGCCGTGATAGTGAACCCCCATCCTCCCTAACATTTGAAAAAGTCTATTTTATAAAATAATTATATTGACTGTTATGATAGTGGTTGTGTGCACCGTTATATATTTTTAGAAAAGCTGCAGCGGTTTAAGTTTATTTTCATTTATGTCCCCTCCTTCTCCCCCCCATTTTTTCACGTCCCACTCACCTATTTTGTGTTTGCGTTTCGGTCTGTTTATTTTCCTCCGCGTAGGGCCGCATTGTTTAATTGACAGCAGTATTTTTAGGGTTCCATTTTGAGAGACGGGGTGTTATTTTTAAATTAATTCCTGGGAATGTGTGTGGAGAGGGGGTTTTTTTTCTCGTTTCAAGCAAAACATTTTTTTTAAATGGCAAAAGTCTGGCAACATTTAAACGGAAAATAAGGGGGCACAATTCACCAATAGTGACCAGCATGGCCACCACGTTATCAATCAATATTTATTTCACGAGCCAATATCGCCCTCAATAAAGTACTGTAGGCATCAGTGCACATGACAGCAGAACCGGAGCGGTACAGGGGGCATAGAATCAGAATCAGAATATGTATTTATACAGGAGGAATCCGATGAGCTATAAAGCTCTTTTTCACAGATGCCCAGTGGGAGCAGGTCAGAAAGTTTCAACGACAAACAATACAACACCACGATAGAATTGCAACGTCTAGGGAAGGTAAGCAAATGACAATATAAAAATATGTTTTTTTTTACGAAGTAAAACCCACTTTCAGAAGAGACCTGGCCACCAATGATAGCTCAACAAAATGGCTTATCATGTGGACATTTATAGCAGCCAAATAATCTAAACACATGTTGATTTTAAGTGTGGAGGGAAAACCCGGATGGCCCGGAGAAGATTCTACAGGACCACGGGTAGAGAGACACGCAAACTCCAAATGTGCAGAAGGCGGCAGGGTCGGGATCGAACGCGCGACCTCCTGAATACCAGGCGAGGTAGTTAACATCTCACCAGAGTGGCGCCCCTGACATAGGAATGTGGAGTTTACACTCCCAAGCTCAGGGCTAGAAACAGGAGACGAGCACCGCCATCTCGGTGCTCCATTTGAGCAGGAAATCACTCTTTGATTGTTGTGGGTTTATCGGCGTTGGCTAACGTGCACACACGGCGCGATTGAAGCGGTGCCACACACAACGCACCCCTTGTAGTAATATCAATAATAGTAACAGAACAGAGCATCGGCTGCCAGCCGTTTCTTTGAAGCGCCAGGCTTGGCATTTCTGCACAAATTCCTACATTTGTGTTGTGCCCCACCGACCGCACTTCCGATTCGCACGGCTGGCTACGTACGGTGCGAAATAACTTCAACCTACATACATACATACGTTCAATATGCACGCAAGACTCCCATCCATCTACTGAGTTTGTTCATTCCCACTGTGAATATGACAACCGAAAGTCCAAAAGCTGATCGGGCTGTGCACAGGGGCAGCACTTGGTAGCATGGACCCCCCCCCCCTCGGCACGCTGGAACCGCCTGCAGCTTTGTCCACAGCGGCGGGTGGGCAACTTGCGTCTCATTGAGCCCCCCGTGGTGCTCGAGTCTAAGTGTGTCTAGGGCATGGGTCGAACGACCACAATTCTAGAAGAAGAGATATTTTTTAAAAATGGAATTCGGCAAAAAAAATTAACGCAATAGCTTAAAGAGCCGCCAATGCACGTGGTGAATGCCGGCACGAAGCGCCTCCTTAAAGAGCCACCACATGGGCCCCAGGAGCCGCGGGTTTGCTGACCCCAGCTCTGGGCTGAGGCGTGGGGTCACGATTAGTGCACAAGCAACCGTGTCAAACTTGCGGCACGCTGAGGCGAAGGAGGGCCGCTCATGTGGCTCACTAACTAGCCTAGGTTGTCCATCACTGGCCTACGGTCTGCATCATCATCATCGTCATCACGATCCATGGGCAGATAGCCTTGTGTCAATATGCTCAAGTAGTGGCCGCGTCTTTCTGGCACCGATCTCTTAAGTGGTCGTCAAGGCATTCTCTGCACGGTCTTCCTATTTTTCCGATTCCTTCCCTTTTTCCGAACAACACACTTTAGAATTGTCCTGTTGTTGTCCATCCTACATGCGTGTCAAAAATGGTGCCACGTTTCCCTCTCATCGCTGCCCGCATCAATTAGGTCTTCTTCTCCGATGGTGCAACCATTTTCTTACTTTACTACCTTGGTCGCTGTTTGGGTCCAGCTTAGATGCAACAGCAGCAATATTCTTCTTTAGCAACACGCTTCGAGTGTCACACCAACGCAAGGCTGGCATCGGCTATAAACTAAATTATAAACTATTATTTTATTGTTATCACCTAAGGCCCCACTGAACTATGTAGCTCTTTTTCAGAAGCGACCTGGCTATCACAAATGATAGCTCAACGATGTGGCTTATCATCGTGTGGAAATTAATAGCAGCTAAATGCTCTAACCGCAGTTAGAAGCAACAACGCGTGACGTTGCTTCTAAACGTGGAGGGCAAAACTGTAGGACGTGGAGACAAAACCACGTGACCACGGGGAGAGTGAGAGACAGAGGCACGCAAACTCCAAATATAGAGCAGCAGGCGTCAGGGTCGTGATCGAACCCACGACCTCCTGTATACCAGGCGAGGCAATTAACATCTCGCCACCGTGGCACCCAAGTCATTGAGGAGGAGGAGGAGGAGCGCACGAACACCGCGCTGCGAATCGTGACGGACGCGTTCCCGTGGGCCGTCTCCTGCGTCGGAGGCTCGCATGGCATCAGCTGAGCAGTGCACTTTGCAATGGAGCTGACGTGCGATTTTGCAAAAACACCGGGAGCGGTGAAGAGCGCAAGGCGGACTCGTTAGGCAACGCCCTTTGGAGATACGAAAAAAATTCCGAACAAGGTTTCTTGCCCCCAAGGGAGTTGCCCAAGGTGGTGATGTGTATTGAGAACGATTTGGCATGTTAGACCGAGCCCAGCAATGCAGTTCTTTCACCCAGGCCAGATACTGAAGGTTTTCCTAACAATATCATAATTTGGATGTTATTTTGTTGGGAAAGGCTGAACTTAAATCAACAAGGACGGCACCACAGAGTTTTTGTTGGTCGTGAGTGACCGAAATATCATGTTCAACCTTTTGCAAGATACCGTAGAATGTTGACTCTGAAACCAGACGGATTAGGATAAGAATGCGTACTCGAATTACATAGCGCACTGCGCTATTAACCCCGTGACGTGACTTCGATTCTCAGCCACGGCTCAGTGGCGAGCACCAAGCTTCGCGAGTCCCTCTGACCAGCCTGGTGAAGTATGGTCAAACAACTCCCGGTGTGGGAAGGTCTTCAACCAGCAAGAGGATTGAGATAGGACTCTTATTATTAATAGTTTTGCTCCTAATACTGCTGAGACAAAGTGATACATGGGAACAGCAGCGACAAGTGTAGAGCAATGGGACAATGGTGGTAAGATGTTAATTGCCTCGCCTGGTATATAGGAGGGATCGTGGGTTCGATCCCGACCAGAGTTTTCATGTTATCTCCACGGTCGCGTGGATTTTTCTCCGGGTCCTCCAGTTTTTCCCTTCACATTGAGAAACATGCTTTTAGAGCATTTGGCTGCTATACATTTCCACGTGATAAGCCACTTGATTAAGCTATCATTTGTGGCCAGGTCGCTTCTGAAAAAGAGCTGTATAGCTCAGTGGGCCTGAACTGGTAAAATATATATATTTTTTTATATGTGGGGAGGATCTTCTTGGTTCTTTCGGTAAAGTCGCGTAGAAGGGAAGTAATAGACCTGGTTTCACCTGAGGACGGCTGCTTGCGTTGTGGCCGAAACGTCGTGAGAATTATTTTATTATGTTTTATTTTTATTATTTTATTACTTCCCTTCTACGTGACTTTACCGAAAGAACCAAGAAGATGAATCCCTGCAGTCACGAAAGCTTTAAATCGAAAAATGTGGGGAGGAGATTAGAGGTCCAGAGATTTCCAAATCTCCGTCTCAAATTCACCGCTCTTCTCCATCCCAACGCAGGTCGGTTGTGAGCGCTCGGGCAAAGTCATAACGTCTGTCTGCCGAGAGTCGGCAAAGTGTTGGCAGCGTATCCCCGTGGCTCCGAGCCAGTGGTGGAAATTCCACATTCACCGTGGCGGAAGACAGCAGTGGGTGAACAAAGTGACCGAACGTATTATGTCTTATTTATTTATTTATTCGACACGTCGCTGTTTTTGCAACTCGGACAACAGGGAGCGAGGGAATTTGCAAAGAGCAGGGATATTGGCTCCACCCTGACACAAGGGCAAAGCCCTAGAGGGTCTCGAATGTGCAGGGCAGGGGCCTCTCCCAGTACGACTGAGACATTCACCAAATATGGCAAGGTATTGACACATGTGTGAAGCTATTATTTATATATTTTATATATAAAGAGACAAAACGGAGTTTGTATGTCATTCCAGAGTGGTGGCTTGCCAACCATTGGGTGCCTGGTGTCAATAAAAACATGTTGGGCGGCACGGTGGCGAGATGTCAACTACCTCGCCTGGTATATAGGATAGTCGTGGGTTCGATCCCGACCCTGGCGCCTGTATATTTGGAGTTTGCATGTCTCTCTCTCTGGGGGCGCCGCCGCCGTGGTTGCATGCATTTTTATCTGGGTCCTTCGCTTTTTTCTTTCTTCACACTTAGCAACACGCGTTTTGAGTGTTTGGCTCATGAACATTTCCACGCGATGAGCTATCATTTGTGATAGCCAGGTCGCTATTGATAAAATGTCTATGTAGCTCAGTGGGCCTTACCTGGTAAAAAAAAAAATGTTTAGTTTGTTTTGTGTTTGTCAAAACCTTAACATAAATAAAACGTGCAAATTGGCGCGGGAATGGAATTCTGCTTTTTTAGTTTTTACCCATAATGCCCCACAATGAAGCTGTCTGTAAAGATCCCTGACATTGAATCAGTTATCACCCAACACATCTCAGTCATTGTGTGTCCAGTAAATGATACAAATCTGAAGGCGTACTAAGCACAATGTGTAGAATTTATTCACGTAAATATGGCCAAGAAACATGTTTTTGGAGTAAACATGTTTCTTGGTCATATTGGATTAGTAGAGGGCAGAATTTAGATATTAATTAATGTGCTTGTGTAGATTTATTAGAAGTGAGTAAACTATGATGTCCAGAATATACATATGTATTTATATGTGTGCATGTGTGTGTAGGGTTCAATATAAAATGTGTGAGATTAGTAGAGGCAAACTCAGACACATCCTTTGGTTCAATAGCCAAGCTCAGGTATATTTATGATTCGTTAGTGCTAGATCCAAACTAAGGTGACCAATTGAAAACTGGCCAAGGAATGAAATATACCTTCTATCTTGTACGTATGTTTGTTTGACTTATTTGGCACGATGGATAGCTACCCGTGCTAATCGGAGGTGCAGTGGAAGGACAACAAACTAAACACTAAAAGCAGTTCTAAAGAAATTAATTTGCCAATCTAGATACTGATTTAAAAGTGCATAGCTACAGTGGCCTCCAAATATCAGAAGGAAGAGCGTTCCAGACGGCTAGCAAACCCAATTTTGCACTTTTACTATTGTTGTTGTTATTAAACACATGGGAGAGAGCTGAACACACTTGTCAGTGTCTCGCTATTGATAATGACTTGAATCTTTTATTGAAGACACTTCGGAGAAAGGCAACTGGGTCCAAGGCAATAGAACAAAAAACCCACAAGAATATTGATTGCGGCTCCGCAATGGAAACAAGCGTCTGGGGGGTGGGGTGGGGTGCTTGTTTTTTTGTTCATTGCAAGATAGCGTGCATGAGAATGAGCGCTCTCCGGGGCACAAAATAACAATGTTAATCATTTCAGCAGCGTGACCCTCGACCGAAATTGAAACAGACGCTCCGTGCGACGAGACGCCCGGCGCTCGCTGTTCCGGGCCGGACAATTTATGCGCTGTACGTGGTCAGCACTTCCTCTTCGGGGGCACGGAGGTCGCGGGTTTGTTTTCGGTTCTGTCTCCAGCGGCGGAATTCATTCACAGCTCCGAGCCACGCGAGCACACGGCCACCCCTACAATTACAACAACGATAAATGGTCCAACTCGTACACAACAATGCCATTCCTCCCAGGGCAGAAGGGCCGCCAATGCGCCATGCGCAGCGAGCGACTCCACGCACTCTTTATCCGAACCACGATGTTCTTACGTGTAATTTCCCAATTGCCGTAAGGCGCCTCTTAAATAAGATAAGATGCGCGTCACGTCACGATCAACACAATGTCACCGGCCTGCGGCGTCTTGCGATGCAATTGAATTCAGATGCTGCGTGATCCAAATCGCACGGGAAAGCCTCACCGAGTCTCGTGACTCCTTCGCAGGAGGGTCCTGCCAAATTTTTGCCATGGGGGGGGGGGGGGGGCGACGATTGCTGTGCGCATGATCCCCGTTGAGTAATCCGCGGTGTCATTTTCAAATTTGGCAAATTTCGACCATGACGTCTCGGCACGCGATTGGCCGATTCTTGTGCATGGCGTCGGGGGGATCTTTGACTTTCACGGTCAAGCAGACGGCGCGTAGAATTATTATGGTTATTACACCCGCGCTAATAACCAGGGTGGCCATTAGATTCGAACCGTGACGTGGTATCATCCCTCTGAGCCACGCGGCTAGTGCCAGACTACATTACTGTGTAAAAAACAACGTGCTTTGTATGCCTGTCAATGAATCAGTGGCAGAACTCAGCCGAGACATTTTCACCATACGGAGCAGAGTAAGGACCACATGTTACCCGGATGAACCGGGAATCTATGGGATTGATGATGAGCGACGTTGGATCTGTGCAATTTGGCCCAGGCCTGTCGGGGCGTAATGGGTGAGCGCAGCATCGTGAATATTATTGCCGTTATCCTATGTTGCGTTGAGTATTTATCTCCAGTGTTATTATGAACTCCAGTGTTATGTTTTTTTCGTGCACATACAACAATTCTTAATGTCTATCTAAAAATGATTTTCATCAATGAAAACAAATTGTAGAGTGCACTTTTAAAAGGTATGTTTCAGTACAAACCTAAGACTCAACAAGGAAAAATAATTTAACGACTGCCAACCTCGTGGGAGAAACGCCCCACTCGGGATGTATCAGCGACCTGTTTTATATCAAATTTATTACTTTAAAAAAAAATATACAGATCTCACTTTCCAAATGTTTCCATTGCTCTCCGTTGCCGTTATCGAAAACATTGTTGATAAATGACTGACAGACAGGCCTTCTTCTCAGCCAAAATGTTGTGTTTGATTAAGGAATGCAATTTAAACGGGCAAATAATATTCCGAAAATAAATTGTGGAAAATATATAAAAGCATTCTCTGCGTAACAGCAAATATCATTTCCATCCAAAGTTCTTGTTACTCAATGAAAATATTCCCATTCTGATGCCGACATTTCAAATTACAACCTTTTTTTCTATTAAGTAGTCCGCAGTTATTTATTGCATGAAAATCGTGATTAAATACTTCAAATGTGGAACTTCCGCAAACATTCCCGATCGACGCCAATCTTCCGGTCGCATTGAACGCAATCGGCTAGTGCGATCATTAATATATTGTTCTGCAACAGACATCCTACGAAACGGCTCTGACGTACTTGCGTTATCGCACGGGGAACGTTCATTGTGACGAGCGTAGACTCGTACTTGTTCTTTTGACGCAAATAACTGCAACAATGCCAATTCGATTAAAAATATCTCGATAGTGACCACGTTGTTCCCTGGTGTACGGTCATTGAATGACAACGACCTCTGTTCTCGTGACATTTCACGCAGTTTGGCCGATGCTCCGCTCAAGGTATCCGGCTGGGTGTAGCCCCAAGGAGGGCCCATCACCGACGCCAAGCTGCCCCCGCTTCCCACCCAACCGCAGTTCAATTCGGCCCTGCCAAGAAGTCAACAGGGTCAAGAATGAATGGCTGTCTTGCGGGTCAGATGCAATGTAAACAAGGCCACCCACTCATACCAGCGTGGGGCTGTATATTCCACGACTTTCACGCGTGCGCGCGCGTGTGTGTGTGTGTCTCTCCTTGGGTTTGTCCGTTCGGGGCCTTGGGCGCTTTTATTAAATTGGAAGAATCCATGAGTTAGTCGCTCGGTTAGTTTGACTACGTTTCCAGCCCCTTAGCAATCCGCTGCTCGATGAAGGCATCCCCAGGTCACGGCAAAGACAGGCTTAAATTGTGTTTTCTTCAACTCTTCATTCTAGCAGGTACATTACGTGTTATCGATTCTGGGAGTGTAAAATGCGACATGATGTGAACCGCCTGATGTTTTACGACCACAGAATGCGTTCTAGTCCATCAGATCGTTGAAGCTTGAGCAGGTTTGAACCCGGAGAGCCCTTGGGATGGGTGGGACCTCCGTGTGTAGAAGACGAGTGGCACGAGCGTTGTGGGCAGCAGAGGGCAGTGTAGCAAAAGCCATTGTTCTGTACTCACTTTTCGAAACCAAAACGGGGGAGAATTCTTCCGCAACTCTGGCTGTCGCCTGATGAGGCTGGTTGTCATTACCGGCAAAACTTCGTCCTCGAATGAGAAATGTTGTGGGTTTCCTCTCCAACACACCGGTGTGCTGAACTAATAAACAATTCTTTGGTTCTTTCGGTAAAGTCACGCCCGAAACGTCGTGATTCAATTTATTTTATTTTTTCTACCTACGTGACTTTACCAAACGAACCAAAGAGTATGGATCCCTGCAGTCACGAAAACTTCAAATCTAGATTAATAACCAATTGGCATGTTTTATTTACGTGACAAACCTTACTAATTGGCTGTGTCGGGTGGTGACAGGTTTAACGATACATTTATATTTACACGATCTAACCCAAATATCTATATTCTAGATAATATTGTGCGCAAAAGCCTACTACGTGTTAAACTTCCCCATTTATCTTAACCAAACTGCAACTGCCCAGCGTGGTGAAGTATGGTTGAAAATATCACTCATCCAAGGTGTGAGGGAAAGGCCCTCATCCAGCAGTGGATTGACAAATTGGACCGTACATGTGCACAAGTGATTGATAATATAAAATATTCCCATGATAATCATAGAATATCTACCAATTCTGCCTCCAAGAATGTTGAGTTATAGTCCATTAAAACGCTAATGCTGTAAAAATACAAGTTATTAGCTTGTTCGTTTTCCTCACATTTATAGCGGTAAGCTTCGCCGTTGAGGGGATGAAGTTACAAATAATGATACTAATATTTGATCGCGAGCAGCAACACAGTATCTTGTTGTGGGAGACACGAGCAGGCTTTAAATCCATTTCACACACAGACTGAGCGATATAAATCACCGACTGCCAAACAGCCGAGGAAGTTACACAACCCTGCGGGTGGAAGCCCGTGTGTACACAGCGCGGGTCCTGTTTATTTCCTATAACAACATTCGCCCTGGGCAGGTAGTGCTTTATTTAGCAATGACTGGAGATATGGTGGCAATTGGCCAAGTTGCTCGGGGGTCAAGATTTGACCCCACGAGCAGCCCCCTACGGGTCTAGGAGCGTTCTTGTGCGCACCGCGCGTTGTTTGGCCACCATGTCCGACGTTTCGCTCCACATGCTGGGGGAGCTTCTTCAGCAACAACAAAAATATTCACGAACCGAAAACGCAGCCATCACCCCAAGCACGTGGAAGCGAAACGTCGGACACGGTGGCGGAACATAACAAGCAGAAAACACAACGGAAGTGAAAGCAATAACCTGTTGTACCAACTGGGCAGTATCCCAACCAGTTACGGTCGGGGATACACGTACGCAGTGAAAGGTTTAGGTGAGAGGGCAAACAGTCCCTGGGTTGCTGCATTGTGGAGGGTGTGTTCTCTTTAAAATAAAAAATTAAATAAACCTGAAATGACCCCGTGTCCCACTCTATCCAGCAACATTTCCGGCCACGCCGAAGCAAGAGGCGGAGGTGGGTGGTGGTGGTGGTGGTGTTGATGCTCGGGGCTCCTGTCACGTTATTGTTCCACCAGTGAAATATACGCGCGTGGCTCGCAGGCTACATTGTGAGCACACGTGAAAGATATAAATATATATGTGCTCGGCCGCTATCTCTCTGTTTACCTTCCTGTTCTAAATTTAAAATGCTCGCGCACCGCCCCTTGGCTCGCTCGCTCGCTCTCGATCGGGCTACGAAGGGAAAGGTCGCCAGGGCGTTCACAGCAACACATTCCTGCGGAGGGAGCTGGTAGGAACGTTGGGTTGCTCGGTCAATGGCCAGGGTCAACGGCGGCGTGGTGTATTCCGCAAATATGCCCGACTGTGAGGGCGGGCACAAGCCGGCGTGAGCAGGTTAAACTTTGAGTTTTATAAGGGCACCATGGGGTGACCAGCCCCTCCCCATCCAGCCCCACCCCTCCCACCTCCCACCCAGCCCCACCCTCCCCACCCAGCCCCTCCCCACCCTCCCCACCCAGCCCCTCCCCACCCAGCCCCTCCCCTCCCCACCCTCCCCTCCCCACCCAGCCCCTCCCTGCCCACCCAGCCCCTCCCCACCCAGCCCCTCCCCTCCCCACCCAGCCC
>CM025641.2:8436309-8446931 GCA_014621495.2 Entosphenus tridentatus | reverse complement strand
GATTCTATGTCACTACATATGTATGGTGTGTAGTAGATACTACTGAATCGTCCAAAATCGCGTGACGTCATTTATGGACGGCCCCTAAGCGCTCATTCGTCTGGATGAAATCACCTTAAGCCACGCGCACCTCCGTGTTGACGCATCGCGCAGCGTCGTGCAATGCGGTCGCGTAAACGGGGGGGTGGGGGGGGGTAGGGTGGTGCGCGAGGTGGCGCGTGTTGTGGTTGGACGGGGAGCGATGGAGTTCTCTTGCGCACGGGGCTGTCGCGAGACCCCTTCCGTGCATTTTGGGCGCGTATGTTTTGGAAACCGACGCACGTATGTATCCATCTTATCAACGCGAGCACTAAAAACATTCCGAGATGTTTGGCTTGCCCGAGTGGCGGCCCCCTTCCACACTTGGTCCGTCCCAGGAAAGTGACTGTGCAGCAGAAACCTCAAATGTGCGCCGTGTTTTTTTTTTTTATACGCTGATATTGGTGGCTGATCTTCGAAGACGGGGAGCTGGTGATGTCTATCACGACGAGGCAACAAACGTTGAGGAAACGTCTCAGAAATGTCCATGTGTCTCTGTGTTTTGTCTCTCTTTCTCAAATTTAGCAATCTTTGGAAGAACGTAATCAACCAGGTAGGGTGTTGACTGTTCTGTTAGCCGACTCTCTGTGTTGTATTGCATTATATTTCTAAGTTTACTAAGTTTGTTTTCTCTTTAATTTGTACCTGATGATGATTGCTTGTGTTGCAATCGAAACGTCGTATGCTATTATTTAATTTATTATTTTCTCTTTCTACGTGACTTTACCGAAATAACCAATGAGCGTCTCAGAAATGTTTGAGGGAACGGGTGAACAGTGTGACGCTAACATTTCAGCAATGTTCACCAGTGAACATTGCTGAAATGTTGATTGTGTAATCAATACGTGTGATGTTAACGTTTCAGAGAAGGGTGTGAATAAAAGAGTATGACAAAAAAAGTGAGTTACGTTACGTTATAAGGTACTGCGAATTTCACTTTTTTACATTATTTGGGTGCCAGGAAGTGGCACTGCTTGAGCATATTGGCACAAGACGGAGGAAAGCGGAGGCCAATGACGAAATCTGCAGTGGACACCTACGGGCCAAACTATCTCACGATAAGATATTTCTTATTGTAAAAATATTTTACAATTAGATATTTCTTATTGTAAAAATATCTCACAATAAGATATTTCTTATTGAAAAAAATTCTCACGATAAGATATTTCGTATTGTAAAAATATCTCACAATAAGATATCATTGTAAAAATATCTCACAATAAGATATTTCTTATTGAAAAAATACCTTACAATAACATTTTTCTTATAAAAAACAATGTCTTACAATAAGATATTTTTTATTGTACAAATGTCTTACGATGAGATATTTCTTATTGAAAAAAAATCTCACGATAAGATATTTCTTATTGTAAAAATCTCTTACAATAAGACATGTTAAACACAACGAGGGATGTTACGTTCACTCAGCGTGACTTCCGACGCGATTGTTTAGTACTGTGCACATTTACACGTCATACTTAAGCTATTTCTTACAAGTCCGCAGTGACCACAACACTGGGCTAAAAAGAAGTGGAGAAATCCATCAGGTGTCCTTCGTCTCGTTCCTGCCCTTCATGCCTTTTCCTCCCATGCCGTTTCCACCTTACATCGTGTCGAGCAGTGGCCCTTCATCTTTACTGCAGCCTTGCACCCCTTTGGTTCTCAATCGTAAAAAACATTTACAATGTTAATAAACACTACGAGGGGTTTGATGAAACAAAGTCGTTGTGTTTACGTGCGCGTGCTTAATCTGTGCTTTCGATTATTCACCTTCGAAAACAATACTGGCCATGTCCCGCACCCCCAGAAAGGGCATCTCCCACCCCCAGGGGGTGTGTGCACGCCAGATTTAAGAAGAATCACTCCTGTAGACACTGCCAGTAACATCGATCTCCCATGACCGGTCTAAACAACGAGATTGGAGGGGCACCGATGTTGATTGAAGCCACCTCGGTCGTGATCTTCCTCCACATTGCCACCCCCCGTCTTCCTCACACTCACAGATCGGCTGACTGGTGGCTCAAGGCCGTTCGGGTCCTGCGATGTTCTGAATGCGAGTCCTCCTTGGACGCCCTGTTGTTGCTGTTGTTGTTTCTTTTCTTCTTGATCTCTCAACGGTGTCAGACACGCGGCGGGGGCAACAAGGGGGCAAACAATGACGCGGGCCTCACGCAAACAAAGTGCGGGCCCCCACGGTGGACCTGTGTGGTTTGTGGTTGTTGTTGTTGTTGTCGCTAACGAATACGGGGGATCTCTACGTGTTATTCTGCCCTGGGCTGTCAGGAATCTAAATGAAACTAGCTATTTTTAAAACTAAGACTTAGCGTTGTGGTGGGTCGCGACCAGTGTGGGAAACTCGGCATTAAGTCAAATTATGAACAAACATTCGCTTGATAATTGTTTTTTTACCCTTTTATCTGGCAACAAAACTGACACCTTTTTTACAAGGAGTCATGTTTGCATAGACCACAATACCTGCAGTCGTAATGCAAACAAAAAACATTACTCTGATAATGTATGCACTGTCCTTGAAGTTGATTGGTCCACACCCGAGACACCTTTCCTTAGAGCCTAGTCTCACATGGTGTTGGCAAATGAGTTTCCAATGGTGTAAATGCTTACCCGAGCTCTCATACTCTGATGGTGCATTGTCTTTGAGTTATGCACCTTTTGGCGTCATCTGGTCCAACACCAGGGGATTCTTGTGTCCGTCCGTCGTGCAGGGAGGGGCTGGGTGGGGAGGGAGGAGCTGGGTGGGGAGGGGCTGGATGGGGAGGGTGGGGCTGGGCGGGGGGTGGGAGGGGTGGGGCTGGGTGGGGAGGGGCTGGTCACCCCGTGGTGCCCTTATAAAACTCAACGTTTAACCTACTCACGCCGGCTTGTGCCTGCCCTCACAGTCGGGCATATTTGCGGTATACACCACGCCGCCGTTGACCCTGGCCATTGACCGAGCAACCCAACGTTCCTACCAGCTCCCTCCGCAGGAATGTGGTATTTACGCGATCAAATTCAAAAACACCCCTTTATTATTCATAATATTGGTCGCGAAAGCCGACTAACGTGTTGAATATAAATTCTACTACTACAGTGCTGCACTTCACAGCTGTTCCAGACTTTCCCCTTGTTGCTTTGAGGTCTTTAAAGCAGCCTTGTAGAAGCCCTATCAGCAGCAGTCCAAGGTCCCGTGCACAACTGCTGGGCTCCGAGTCGGGCACCTCCTGCATCCGGCTCGTGAGTAAAATGTTCGATCCCGGGCCTACGAATACAACGCAGTTCGAGGCGCGAATCTCATCGCACAATTCTGGGATGCGGTTGGGAACTTTCACTCTCAGCGAATCGCTCCGTAACGAAGCTGCAGCAACAGCGGCGGCGGCGGCGGTGCACGGGCCAGCAAGTGCGCTATAATTAGAGTTGTGTTTGTGTTAGCCAGAGGCTCGGGGGAGCACGCAGGAATTCCGTGACCACAATTGGCCATTAGAACGCACGAGGACTCTTTGTTGGTGGAACAGTTCATCTGTAATTGCACGTCATTACTCTCCTTTATTCGCAAGTGCCATTGGCCACGTTGCCGCGGTAATTATGATGATTATTATTATTATTTTGGTAAACAAAATGCTGGAGATGTAAAGCTGATGTTATTTTCTACGACTGTATTGTATGGTAATGGGACGAGTGACACAAATTAAAAGTTCACAGTCCATGTCGATAGTCCTATAACAATGATCTGGATGTTATTCTCTCCCCTCCCCCCCTGCTTTTTAAACATTTATTTAGTTTAAATAAATACCTTTGAGAAAAGTGCAATGTTCTCAAATCCAATAATTACTTGAACTGTTTGCTTTTACAACAAAAGATCAATGGAAAGAAACAATTGTTTATATTTATCTCATTGCGTTTAAATTACAAAGTGCGTTCATTATTTTCTTTGAAAATGTGGATTGCAATTATCATCGGTTTACTTAAGGAACACGGAACAGTTCACACTCAGCCCATGCTGATTATACGAATATTAAAAACATTTCCCCTCGAACTAAGTCCACCCATGGAAGGGCAAATCACCGGTTTCACTGTGTAACAAGATATTAAACACGCTATTTTACTGATGGATCTTTTAAAATATATATATCGCCTGTGTGGATCGTAGTCATTCCACTGCTGGATGAAAGACTCTCCAATACATTCTGCAGTCCGTCACGATGCAACGTGCCAGCTGGCACCGGCACGCGAGATGATTCCATCGCTCCATCTCCTCTAGCGACGCGTCCTGCCCAGGACCTTTGAATTGTCTCAACGGTTGAAATGTATCTTTGTGTCTATTCATAATGTCTTCAACTTGTAATGCGCCACGCAGTATGTGGCTCACTCGCGAAGAGAGGGAACGACCCGGGAGGCGCGAGGAGGGACCACAGACAAGCGGGAAGGCAGCAACCAGGCGGTGAGCCAGCGAGACCAACAAATGCCCAAGCTCTGCGGTCCTCTCTCTATATGTTCAGATGTTTTTCACCCAATTACTGAGTTTTTTATTTTACCAGGTAAGGCCCACGGAGCTATTTAGCTATTTTTCAGAAGAAACCTGGCTGATCATGTGTAATTTAATAGCACCCAAATACTCTAAATGCATGTTTCTAAATGCAGAGGGAATTGCGAAAGGACCCGGAAAAAATCCATGCGACCACGGGGAGAGAGACATGCAAACTCCAAATATACAGCAGGTGTCAGCGTCGTGGTCGGGATCGAACCCACGACCTCCTTCATACCAGGCGAGGGAGTTAACATCTCGCCACCGCGGCACCCCTTAATTCTCCCTTTCCTTTACGTGGAAGGAAACCAGAACACCCGTGGTAAACAAACGCATGCGAGGGGGCAACACTCGATCCCATACACATGGAGTCCGCATTTGCTGTACCGCATTCTCCCGGCAAAGCCAGGGTACGGCACCTCGACCGGCCATAGGTGCTCGCTGACAGCACTTGCCCCAACAGTCTGTTAAGGCTATACGGGGGATCTATGTCTATGTGCCATCTTTGTCGTGCATTCGTTTTCTCTCAGGCCTTTGAGAATATGATTTCGGTGTTGCGGTAGCTCTGGAGATCGGCGATCGATGTTCGGCGAGTGGTGTTGATTTTGTGTGCGTTTTATACCGGCACTCGTAAATCCGAATTTACATTTTTTTTGGCAATGTCAAAGTATGAAAAAAAAACTAGGTTTTACCCTTTCTGGCAATGAAACAGGTGTTAGGATGTTCAAACACCAAATATAAACCTTTTGCAAGCAATCAAGTCTGCATTAACCACACGCACTTGCGATGAACATGCAGACAAAACATGCTCTGATAATAATGTTTAAATTGTATGTTGGCCTTCTCTGGTCTGATACCGGTGAGACTAAGCCCTAAGAAGGCTGTCTGGTGGAGACCAATCAGTTTCAAGGACAATGCATCGCTTATCAGAGCACGGTTTGTCTTCACGTTCACAAGTACTGAGTGTGGTTAATGCAGTGACTTGACTCCTCGCAAAATGGTTTTATTTGGTGTTTGAACATCTTAACACCTCCTGTTTTATGGATAGAACGGGTAAAAACCTAGTCTTATTTTTTTGCTAATATTTATCACTAAGCTCTTGTTCATAACGCAAAGCATGCCAACGGTGCGTTTAGTAGGTTTTGTTTGGCAGGATGGTGGCATTTTTGTTGGTGGTTGTTGTTGAGGAATCTATGACGACGATTTCTTTGAAGTTGAAGGGCGACGGCGGGGGGAGCTAAAAGAATGGGTCTCTCTTTTGAGATTAGAAATCGTTTCAAATCGTGGAGCGAGAAATGATGCCACCCCCCACCTTTCACGTCAACACCTCGCTGACCTCGTGTGAATCATTCCATATCGGGAGGGGGACGGTGAAATCAAACGCCCTTTCTTTGATGAGCAGTACGTCCTAAACTGGAAGTGAATGGCTTGGGAATAAACTACAAATCTAATTGTTAATCTACTGGGTTGAGACAAAGTAAATTGCTGGGTTGTAGTAATGGGATTACACCGCCCTTTGTTAACCCACCCCTGGATGAAGGCGACCCCGCGGCGTCGCCAGCGCCTATTGTTTTCCATAAGTGAGAAACGGCTTTTGAAGGTAAAATACCAACAACGACAACAACAAAAGTTGTATCGTAAATAAGTCGCGGTGTCGATCACGTGAGTATAACATTGGTCTTCTTGGTTCTTTCGGTAAAGTCACGTAGATAGAAGAAAAATAATAATAAAAATCTCGACGTTTCGATCGCATCACAAGCAATCCTTTACTTTTGTGCTTTAAAATAAAGAGAAAAAAATACGGTACCAGAATCACCAACACCAATGTTTTATTTTTATTATTTTATTATTTCCCTTCTACGTGACTTTACCGAAAGAACCAAGAAGATGAATCCCTGCAGTCACGAAAGCTTTAAATCGAAATATAACATTGGTGTTGGTGATTCTGGTACCGTATTTTTTTCTCTTTATTTTAAAGCACAAAAGTAAGGGGTTACCTTGTGATGCGATCGAAACGTCGTGATTTTTATTATTATTTTTCTATCTACGTGAGGTCGCAACCGGGTACCCGATACCCGTACCCTACCCGATACCCGGCTACCCGTACCCGGCCGGGTACGGGTACCCGTTTGCGACCCTGGTGCGGCCGGGTACGGGTAAGAAATCAAAACCCGTTTGCGACCTCTGCTACGAACCCGGCCACCCGAGTTCGATTCCCGCTCACGGCCAACACCAGCGACGATTATCTGAAACCGGTCCTGGGCATCCCCAAGGTCAACTCAGCCTCTGGGGAGACAAAGGCGGCCGGGCGAGAGTACTGGTGGCCACCCGTGTGCAGATTCCGGCCTTCGCAGCTTGCTGCTCGCAAACAGAACTTGCCCTAACAGTGTCTTTAGACTGCACGGGGAAATCTTTGTTTTCTATGCACATTCCAAGATTTGTCTCCAGCATTAACGAAACCAGGCGCAGGTGCGTGGTGCATCTCACATCTCCGGGGCGTCCTACAAGCACCCTGCAGCATGCGGGGAGCTGAGCGTCGGGTGGCCGCGTGATGTCTCCTTCGCTACGGGGTCGTGGGCTCGAGTCTTGAGACGGGCGAAGACATTTGACAAGATCCCTTACATCGCTTTTCTTGTTTCGCGGTGGAGGTGGCCGTGACACTTGGGACGTCTTGGGGTTTTTTCTCCCCCCCGCCTCCCCGATATGTGGTGTGTGTGTTGTGTATGGTGTGTGTGTGGTGTGTGTGTGTTGTGTGTGTGTTGTGTGTGTGTGTTGTGTGTGGTGTGTGTGTGTGTGGTGTGTGTGTTGTGTGTGTATGGTGTGTATGGTGTGTGTGTGTTGTGTGTGTTGTGTCAAGAGGCGGCCCGCAATAATTGCAACATGTATTTTCCGGGGCGAAAGCCTATAGTTGCCGCGACTTGTTGCGGACGGAGTCGCACACAACCACAGCAGCAACAGCAGCAACAACAGCAGCAACAACAGCAGCCGCAGCAGCAGCAGCAGAAACACAACAGCAGCAGCAGCAACACAACAGCAGCAGCAGCAACACATCAGCAGCAGCAGCGGCATCCGCTTGGTGTTATTCCGATATCCTTTTGTTTCAGAGCTCCGTCATTATTGGTGGCCCGACCAAGGGGCTGCTGGATGTTTGACTTCCCACCAGGACAGGGTTAGCGGGCGGGCGGGGTGGTCGGTGCACGGCTCGACGGGGCTGGCTGGCTGCTAGGAGTAGGAGGTCCTGCAGCGGGATCTGTGTGTGTGTGTGATTTAGTCACGAGATAAGGACCCAACTTTTTATTTACACAAACAGGAAAGACGCACTTCCCCCCCCCCCTTCCACGCCACGCCGGTGATCCACGGACGACATCGGGGCAGGCTCCTAAGCCGCGACTCTTAAATTCGCCAGACGCAGGACGGATAGGGCAGTGGTGTGTAACTTGCAGGGAGCAGCCAGGTTGCCTGGGCAGGCGAGGGAGGCGAGGTCGCGGTTTGTTCCCCAGCACTTTGATCGTGGCCGAGACCAGCCAGCGAGCACGGAGAGCGCCATACAACAACAACAACAATTGCATGCGGCGAGGGAGACAAAAGGCAACATTAATGCCTGGGCAACTGCAGATATTCGTGTCCCAGAAATTGCCCACTTTTGGAAAGGCGGAGAACGGTGTCAAGATGGCTTTGGGAGGACCGCGCAATTACAAGGTTCGTTCCGATCGCAGTTTGCACTTTTTGGGGGGTGGGGGAACGGTTTGTTCTGCATTCGGAGAAAAATTCGAGTGGTAAATGCACGGAAGGTGTGCGTGCAGTCTTGGTTTGAATGAACATGTATTCTGTTGTTAGATGTGTGATGTGGAGGTCTGTGTGTGACGCCTGTGTTACAGAAACAGGCACGTAGGAATAGAGGTGAGGTGTTGCCACGGTGGCTAGGAGATGTTTACTACCTCACCTGGTATACAGGAGGTCCTGGGTTCGATCCCAACCCTTACGCCTGCTGCTGTATATTTGGAGTTTGCATGTTCTCCCCGTGGTTGTATGGATTTTTTTCCGGGTCCTTCGGTTTTTCCCTCCACATTTAAAAACATGCGTTTAGACTATTTGACTGCTATACATTTTCACCTGATAAGCCGCTATGTTGAGCCATCATCTGTGACGGCAAGGATCGCTTCTGAAAACGAGCTATAGAGCCCAGTGGGCCTCATCTATTAAATAAAAGTTTTTTTTTCATAATGTATTTGTGGCACTTTCCGTAAACGCGACTGGTTTGTCGCGAGGTTGATTTCTGCTCTGAACCGCACCTCCCGTTTGGCCGTCGATCTCGCGTTTGGTTTAACAATTACGACGTTGCTGTTGCACCCACTGCTTCTGGTGTTTTACTCGAAGGGCTCCGTGTGTGATGTGCACGTGTTTGTTACCTCGGGGGGTTATCGCGGTTGCGAGGAGAGAACGACAACGCCTGCAACCGCTGTCTTTTTTTGACTTTTCTTTTCACCATTGGAACCCGAGCTCTCATACTCTGATGGTGCATTGTCTTTGAGTTGTGCGCCGTTTGGCGTCATCTGGTCCAACCCATGTGAGACTAGGCTCTAAGGAAAGCTGTCTCAAGGACAGTGCATACATTATCAGAGTTATGTTTTTTGTTTGCATTATGGCTGCAGGTATTGTGGTCGATGCAAACATGACTCCTTGTAAAAAAGGTGTCAGTTTTGTTGCCAGATAGAAGGGTAAAAAAACAATTATCCGACTTCTCTTTTATGATGTTCTTTGGGAGAGGCACCTGATAATAAACAGCGAGACAGTAAATTATAAAAAAAAATATGTAATTGATTCCATTTTAAGGCAACTTAAAATCCAATTAGACCTGCAGATAGAACAACTCAACGTACGCACGTTACAGCCCCTTCATCAACACACTGCCAACGTGTGCATCGTGGGGGTTATTGACCATACCTCCCCGCGCCGGTCAGTGCTAGTTGGTGAAAGCGAGGAGCATAGACGCAGGGGGTGGGGGGGTCACAGAAGTGCAGTACAACAATAGATTTTGCTACACCTGTCGCCTGCTGATAACCACATAGCCCTCGCAGCCTATACGCAAGCTGTGGCGCATGTTGGTCGTCCATCCGAGCACCGATCAAAGGCCACCCATTGCTTCGCTCTTGACGGGATCTGACGAGGAGATCCGGCGGCTTCCGTATAATTTTGCCATGGGCAGGAGAACTCAACGGATACTGGGAAACAGAGTCCAGAGGGAGGTGTGATGTGGGTGGAAATGGAGCCGAACAATAAGCGGAGGAAAATGAGGTCTCCGGTCAGGAAGAGTTCCAAATCCTCTCTGTATGCGTAAGCCACGATTGCGTGTGTGTGTGTTGAACGTCTTTCGCGCCGCAACGTAGCCAACCGTGCGAATCGGAGGTGCGGGTCGGCTACGTACGGTGCGAAAGAAGTTGAACGTACGTACGTTGCAGCGCAGAGGGCATGATGACACAGGGCTGGGCATATAATCTATGTGCCTGGCGGATATGATGTGGCACAGAGTCACGAAGGCTGATGACTCAAACTCAGTCTCTGTTGAATACTGTGAGCATGTTTAAATGGAATGAACGTCTATGCTGCACTGTGTATATAAAATGCATGAATGGGTGTACTCGGATATTAAAACGTATGATGTATGTTGAACTTCTTTCGCACAGTACGTAGCCAGCCGTGCTCATCGGAGGTGGTATTATTAAATTACTTTATATATGTTCTTTGGGTCTTTCGGTAAAGTTACGTAAATAGGTTCAAAGAAAATAACAAAAAACTACGATGTTTCGATCGCAAAAAAAGCATTTTTTGTTATTTTCTTTTAACCTATCTACTGCAGTCACGAAAGCTTTAAGTCAAGTTTTACTTTATATACGCACTTGATTATATCATTGGTAGAGGTGGCTCAGCTGTATTAGGTGTCACAGCAGTCGCTGAGAACCTGGGTTCAAGTGTGGCCAACGACCCGTGATTTAATCACGACCCGTGATGAAACCACGACCCGTGA
>CM025641.2:8416172-8436299 GCA_014621495.2 Entosphenus tridentatus | reverse complement strand
ACGACCCGTGATTTAACCACGACCCGTGATGAAACTACGACAGCTCATTAAGCGTAAGGTGTTGGTGGCGTCTTCCCAGTGACTGCAACAACTAAAATGGGCCAGTTCTGAGAAATGAAACATTTGGCTTGACTGACATGTAACACAGAGTTATTTTCTGGGTATTTATAAAAAAAAAAATTCCTCCTTGTGTGGCTAAAAGATGGTGATTTAAAGTGACTTATTGTGTAGTTCAGTGATGTCATCTTCCTGCACATTTCTCCAATGCAGCGTGATAACACTGCCCTTTGAAAACTTCGAAATGGAAATTTGTGCATTCTCATGGAGTGAAGCCGAAAGCAAAAGTGGAATGTGATTTGTCAATGAAAATAATACACTAATGTATTTGATTAGCACATCATGTAATGAATTTTACAGAAGACGAACATCGATGCGGGGTTTAGGTACGGAATACTAAAGTGGATGAATATTCTGGAACATTTGAAAATTTGCAAAACCATTTGATACCAAAATTTAATAAAAGTTAATAAAACACGTAAGAGGCAAAGTATTGCAGAGGTCATATATTTAAATAGCTTTTTTGTTGAAATGGCTTTAGAAAAACATTTAAAGAAAGCTTTAGCTTTTATCATCACAAACTATGATAGGATGTAACATTTATAAATCAAGGATAAGTAATTTTCCACCGCATTTTAACAGCAGCATGAAACGTGACGCTAAAGCTGCGTTAAATGTGTGGATGCGGACGGGTGCCGCGGGCTTAGCTGTAACCTTTAAAGTGGCTTAACCCCATGCATGTGTATACGTGGGCCTGAGGTCAACCAACTTTATTTCTAATTCAAGTGAGACCACTCATGTAAACGGTGTTTTTCATGTCTCTCGGAACGGAACCGGCCAGGTGGCTCCATGGTAGAGCGAGCGGCTCGCAATTGGGAACGTTGGCGAGTTCAAAATCTGGTTTGAAGATTGACTCAGCCAATCACCGCTCGGGGGTCGATAAAAAACTACTCCGGGAGGAAGTCAACAGCGTTTTTCCGCTGAATCGACTCGCCGACCTTCGTAGAGGAACGTGGAATTTACACCACTTGCTCACGAGCTGTACAAGCGGAACTAGCCACCAGTGTGTCAATGCGCATTTGAGCAGGGACCCATTTTGGCTTTGAGGAGCAAAAACTCGTGCCATTTTTAGTGAAGTAATGTCCCCTGGGTGTGCGCGGCGCACACCCGCAAGGCTAGTTGTAGCAAGGCGGGGGATTGGCGTACTACGAGAGCCTCAACTGGCTTAGGCCCCGAGATGACCGGTAGGAGATGGCAGTGCCGAAGATGAGATCCCAGCCCATCCGTGCAGGTCTGTTGCGTGTGTTATCCCATCATCTAAAGCGCGGGTTTCCTCTGGGTCCCCTGGCTTCCTCCCACGTGTGTGTGCAAAAAAAACCTCATTAAGCAGATAAACATTGCAATGCAGGACTTGCCCGAAAAAATGAAAATGGTCTTGACACTCAGTGACATTTTCTGGAAGAAATGAGGGACCACTTTTAATTAGCTATTGTGCAACTGCGTTGTTCCACATCGTGAATTCCCACGCACTGGCGACTCAGAACGTCTCAGTATTGCTGAATTGGCCTTCAAAGAGGCATTAAGCGGTTCACTCCGTAGGTGACACTGAATTCGGAGACACTGAAGTCAGAGACACTGAAGTGGGTGACACTGAGATATTCGATGTCAACCTCTGAACGCGTGCACTTGAGAAATGTTGTTGCTGTTTTGCTCCGCACTGCGTGTCGCTTTGCCTTCTCCCAGTCACGCTCTCCGTTATGGAAACAGCACATGTCCCGGAGGGATTGAGTAATGGAATCCGTTACTGTACGAGGATGTTTATTGTATTCCAATGTTTAGATTGTGCGTGCGTTATTTTTTTTGCCTTGAAAAATATTTATAAATTACGGATTGAAATACTGTTTGGAATAACAAGAAAAATAATTTAACAGACACAACTAAAATGTATAGAACCATATCTGATGAGATGCATGCACTTTAAAAAGTCAGACACACACACACACTGTTGTTTTCTTGTTAAACTGTTAATTCCCGTCATTTGAATTTAGAGGGAGGAAATGGAACTACTCATAACTTGAATGTAAAATGTGAAATAGAATAATGTATTTTGGAACTAACAAATGTAAGCCAGACATCTAAAGATGGTTACTTTTTTATACTTGAGAATCTGCTCTTGAAACCCCACGTCTGCCCAAATGGCCGTGCATGGCGAGTTATTTTATAATCCGCGTCCTGCTTTTAGAGTAACCGTGCATCACGGTCGCATTGCTAAAGCCCTCTCGCGAGGGCAACGCCATCACAGGCGCGATATATAAAAAAGCCATGTTCTTGCTGTTGTTGTCGTATTGTTGCAACCAAAACATGACGCGCGATATTGACACGGTGTGAGCCGTCACGGCTGACTCAGCCCGTGTCTCGACAGGACCTGCTGTACGAGGAGGTGGTCTACTCCACCATCCACCAGCTGAACGTGTCTCAGGCCGACGCATCTCACCTCCTGGGCTTCCTCCAGCAGGTACGGTGGTACACCTCCACGTGTAGGAACACACGTGTGTGTGTGTGTACGCACGTATGTTGAACTTCTTCCGCACCGTACGTGGCCAACCGTGCTAATCGGAGCTGTGGGGGAAGGACAACACCACTAAACACAAAAAATCCGTTCTAAATAAATTCGTTTTCAATCTATACGTGCATAGTTCCGGTGGCTTCCAAATATCGTAAGGAAGAGCGTTCAAGATGGCCGCAAAAGCGCATCTGAAAGCGCGCGTTGCAGTGACCATCTTAGTTCGATGGCTAGCCAAACGCTGCTCTGGCACGGCTTCAGCAGAGGCAGGTGACACGAATTTCACAGAGACAACCCCACTCTTCAACTTCGAGGGCCCACGGAGATTCAACATCAAGCCGAGGGCAAGAGGTCATCGTGACCACCACTATCGACGCCAAAGACAAAGATCCCCCATGTAGCGTTAATAGGCTGTTGGGCCAAGTGCTGTTAGCGAGCACCTATGAAGTTTGGCACGGCAAACGAGGGAGTGGGTGCCTAGCACCATATCCGACCACCTTTGTCTCCCCAGTGGCGATGTTTTAACACACCACACCATGTACTCATTTGAGGCTGAGTCGACCGAGGGGAGGCCCATCACAGGTTCAGATAATCGTCACCGGTGTTGTCCGTGAGCGGGAATCGAACTCGGGTCAATGGGTCCATAGCGCAGCGTGCTAACCGCTATCCTACCGCACACACAGAGACGTCGCCATCACTCGCCTTCTTCTGCCAGATCATGCCGCTTCTTTCACGGTTGACACCTGCCCGCCGTGTGTGTCCTTGCATTGCAGGTGTTCGGTAAGAGCCCGTCGGAGCACCTGGCCCTGGTGCAGCGTGTGCGGGAGATGGCAAAGGTGAGGGTCGCCTTTCAATACACTGTCCACGATCAATCATTAGAATCTGAATATTTGTGTATCCTGGAGGAATCCGACGAGCTATAAAGCTACTGGTTTAGAACTGCAATTGTAAAATGTGTAGCATGCTGCGGATACTTTGTCTTTAGCGTTCGTATTAGAAACGTGCGTTTTAGATTATTTGGCTGCTTAGAAATTTCCACGTGATAAGCCACTTCGTTGAGATATCATTTGTGACCAGGTCGCTTCTGAACAGCTCAGTGGGCCTTACCTGGTGAAATAAAAAGTAGCTTGAGTAGTTTAGTTTAACCACAATTGTGGCAAAGATCTGCACTGTGCAACATCCCTGTCGTCGCAGGACGCCCGTGAAATAGAGCCTAAGAGCTCATTGGGGTCCTTTCTGTTGAAAAAAAATATAATCTAAAAATCTACCCCTTGCCCATAACTGTAGTCAACCCAGCAGCAATTTGTTGGAGATAGGCCATGCTCTCCTGACGATACTCAAAAAGTGGAAACCGGTCGGGGGTTTTGCTGCTTTAACAAATACTTCTAAATATCCTTATCTCAGAAGACCCAGGCTATGCTATCCAGGTTATTTACATCCATTATTATAAAAAAGCATATTTTGAAATGTTTATATTGGAGACATAATGGTTTTCAGATTCACGATTATCCGTTTAAGATTTGCTGACGATACGGTTCATGATATATCCAGCAAAAATGCAACAACGTGGGAAACATTGGTGGAGGGTTTTGAACCAGCCATCCGTAAAAGAAACACCATCGATATCGATACTCTGTGGCTTTTAGCCGGACACATTTTTAATGGGATACATAAACCACTCTGAAATGCCTTCGTCACTGGTTAATATGCAGGCACAACACTAAACAGCAATCAAAGCGCGAAACCCTTTGTCAGCGTTGTCCTTTGCGCGAGCTGAACGGTGCGTGTCGTTGTGTGTTCCTCCTCCAGCCGCCCGTCCACATGCTGAAGGTCACCGTGTTTGAGGCCACTGACCTGACGCCCAAAAATTTGGACGGTGAGTGGTGGACAATGCGAGAAGGGCCGTGGCACGAGGACGCCTGCGATCGCACGTCCACATTTTTACACGTCTCCGTATGAAGCGAATCGCACCGACTCTCAATTATCGCATCTGCCTGAGGGCCCCCCTCACAACCCTAAACCAGCCCTGGGTACAAACCCTCGGCCCTTACCTACCTCTCTAGCTCTCGAGAGGCAGGGTCCCCTCGGGGTGCCGATGGCTGGTGGATGTGCTGCTGCTGCTGCTGTGCGTGCAGGATCCAGCGGAGGTGTAGCGGTTAGCGCTGCGCTGCGCTACGAACCCGGCGACACGCGTTCGATTCCCGCTCACGGCCAACACCGGTGACGGATTATCTGAACCGGTCCTGGGCCTCCCCTAGGTCGACTCAGCCTCGAATGAGTACCTGGTGCGGTGTGCAGTCGTGTGCCGTGCCGGCCATTCAAAGAAGTGCTGCTCGCGAACGGCACTTGCCCCAACAGTCTGTTTAAGGCTACCTGGGGGTATCTTATTGTTCTTCTGCAGGCTCCAGCAATCCGTACTGCACCGTGGGCCTGGCGCTGGGCGCCGACGCCGAGCGCTGCAACCGCGAGTTCTCCTCCTCCGAGTCGCTCCTCGAGAGGCTACCCGACCGCACAGACACGCTGCTGCAGACGCTCAACCCCGTGTGGGACGCCGTCTTTCACATGTACGACGGCTGCCCTCCCTCCCTCCTCCCCGCCCCATCCCTCATCCCCCCCCCACTCCTCCCTCCCACTTCTTCCCCCCATCCCCCCCGCCATCCCTCCTCCACCCCCCATCCCTCCTCGCCCCCGATATGGGCAAATCTCTGATCGATTATTTCTTCGGGTGTCCCGATCGTATCGTATTACAGCGGCCTCTCTCTCTCCGCCGCCTTCCCTTGTGGAGACGAAATCCGGCCGGGGTGACTCCAGCGGTAGAGCGAGCGGCTTGCGATCCGACGGTTTTGCGAGTTCAAATCGTGGTTTGGAGCTTGACTCTCCCCACCATCATCCCTCTCTCTTGAATCGATAAAAATGAGTACCACTTTGTAGGGAAGTCATTTTCTTTTTTAGAGGATCACCCTCGTCATGGGAATGTGGAATGTCCCCCACTGGCTCAGGGCTGTAAACAGAAGAGCATCGTGGCAATGCTCATTTGAGCAGAAGATCACTTTCACTTTCACAGACAAAGATCCTCCCTCCCTATAGCCTGTAACAGCCTGCTGGGGCAAGCGCTGTTAGCGAGCATCTATCAAGGCCGACACGGCACGCGAGGAAGCGGTGCGGCCAACACCACGCCCGGCCGCCTTTGTCTCCCCAGTGCCAATGTTTACACACGACACCAGATATTCATTCTGATGCTGAGTGAACGTAGGGAGTCTTTCTCCGTATTAAGTTAATTAATCAAAGACGCATACTTTCTCCCGTGACGGTCGACTGTTTTGCATAACGCCTTACGGTCGCGTTCATGCGCGCCCACAAATCCGCACTGCGATTTGTACGCTCAATATCTGGCCCTTACCTACTCGGTAACGCGTTCACACAATTCCAGCGCTGCTCGCTCGATCGAGCCATTTCCTTGCCTGTTATCTCGAGACGTTCATTTGAAGTATCCTTTAGTTTTATCATTTTAGCCGCACCCAGCTCTTGAGTAACCCGCGTGTCACAGGCACCACGGCACCAGCACCGTGTTCATCATTTCATTGGAACTGGTGCGATTATTTTTGGCGTTGTTGTTATTCTTTAAAACGAGCCTGCTTTTTTCTTCAGTGGTGTTGAGCTCTTGATTCGAGCGCACGGCCCACGGCTGACAGCAACGTTGCACCACTGTTGTTGCTTCTCGCAGGCGGATCGATGATGTGAAGACCGATGTCCTGACGCTGTGTGTGTGGTAAGCGGCATCACCTACTCTACCTTCCCCATCTAACCTGTCTTCAGAACTGTTCATTACGGCCCTACCTATAAATTACCCCTTGCTAATATATATTATATAAACAATTTAAAACTAAACACATTCATCAAGAAAAATATGAGAAACATATATCGACATCTGAATAGCATATATGCTGTGAATAAGGACCATGAGAAAATGGGACCTTTTTTTGCCAGTATCAAAGTATGAAAAAAGAATAACAAGTGTTTACCCCTTTCTGGCAATATACAGGAGGTGTTAAGATGTTCAAACACCAAACAGAAGCCCTTGTGCAAGGCACCAAGTCTGCATTAACCACACGCAGTATCTGTGGTGAACACACCTTCGAAAGCGCCCTGGACAGGGCACTAAATAAATGTGAAATAGAATAGAATGCCAGAAAGGGTAAAACCTAGTCTTATTTTTTTGGCACAAAATTAGATTTTTTTTTGCACAAAATTTGATATTTTTTTTATTCTTTTAAGGCCACAATGTTGTTGACGAAGGTATTCAGGTTGTATTTGTTGTGCCAGTGCACCACTGCCAAGGCAGGAGGAGCAGCATCACTATCATCATCATCAAACACTGTGTTTCACATTACATTGCAGATTGATTCAGCACTGCTACCAATTATCAATGTCTGGCCAGCATGGAAGAGTAGGCCAATTACCCCATAGATCCACCTCCAGTGGAGGCCCCTCTGCCAGCAGTGGCGTGAACAAGAAATTTAAGGGCTGCGCCTTTACCTATGACCAATGGGAAACAAACGTTCTTAAACGCTATTGTCTGCTTCAGTCTCAAACCAATAATTCAATTATGTAAATGTGTACAGCCTACAGATAAGTGACCATTAGATTATAATAATCATGATCGTAAAATTACATTTGGCTTGACAGGACATGCGCTTTTCCGTCATATTCGTGCGACGTATTAGCAATGAGCATTGTCATAATAGTGCGTATTGTCTGCATAAATATTTACCTAAGCGTGATACAAAGTTTTTGTAAGCACCGCTTCCGCTCGGTGACATTTGTCACTGATGGGAAACTGTGGGGCGAATGATGGGCACTGACGGGGGAAGCCAACGCAGCCCGATATAGCTCACGGTCACCATTTGTGTTGGCACATCTATTGTTCTCATGCCACTGGATGTGGCGTCAAGTGGCAGAGTGCAGCTCTCTCTCGCTCACAAAAGTCTCTGGCGCCAACCTCGCCGCCGTTTCATGGGAAGCTAAAGTTGGACAGTCGCCACGCTTGCGAGACGCAGCATGGGGCCGGCTCGCCTAACAGCAGTAATTCAATCTTCAGTGCAATCGGTAATCGTGCCATAATTATAGAGCAAAGGCGGTCACCACGAAAGGCGCTGCTATGTTTCACAGACGCAGTCTGCAGTAGTTTCACAGCAGTGGGCGATGTTGCCATGTCTGTGTAGTCCCGATTGAGTAATTTGCGCCGCGGTGGCGAGATGTTAACTATCTCGCCTGGTATACAGGAGGTCGTGGGTTCGATCCAGACTCGACGCCTACTGCTGTATATTTGGAGTTTGCGTGTTCTCCCCGTGGTCGGGTGAATTTTTCTTCGAGTCCTCCGGTATATTATAAACATGCTTTTAAGAGTATCTGGCTGCTATAAAATTCCACGTGATGAACCACTTCATTGAGCTTTTATTTGTGGTCAGGTCCCTTCTGAAAAAGAGCTACACAGCTCAGTTTTTTGTTAATTTGGAGTTAATCTTTCAGATTACGGACCATGACGCCGGCACACAATGTATGGCCTGCCCGTTTAAAATGACACGAGAGGATCCTTAACATGCACCATGAATAAGACGGCACGTATTTTACGGTTAATGCGCCTGCAGTGATTACCAGGAGCGGCCCTGCCCTGGTTTGAACCACAACCTTCCACAACGAGTGGTGAACGTGCTTCCGCTAGGCAATGTTTACATTGTTGAGGATGCAGTCGCTTGTTCAGGCACATACCGAGATTGTGCATCAGGAATATGAAATTTTAGGGACTTGGTGTAGATAATCTCAGGGCTTAATTTCAGACGGTATCTGTCGGTTCTGTGACCCGGACAATATTTACACACCCAGCGCGCCAGATCCAGTGTCCATCTACTTGGCACATGCTGCCAGTGACCCAGAAAATTTTGAGAAATGTATCATAGACTATATTGCAGAAAAAACTCTCCTAAGGATATAAGCCAACCAGCATCAATTACATCTTAATTTTGGAGCTTTCGTGACTGCAGGAATTATTCTTTGGTTCTTTCGGTTAAGTCACGTCTAAAGATAAAATAATAAATTAAATAATAGCATATTACGACGTTTCGATTGCAACACAAGCAATCATCATCAGGCATAAAAGAAATAGCAACAAAAATCTAACTAGAAAACTATAGACAGACATACCTATGGTAGTTGTGTCAGTGCAACCAGTGGAAGGGCAGCTCCCATTGTTGGTTTGGAAGCAACTCATATATTTAGCCAGAACAATTGACTTGGGATAGCAAGATTGAAGGCATCTAGTGAACACACAGAAGGATAAACATCCACCAAGGGAAGAGGCAAAGGCAAGGGGTTAGGGTCAGGGTTCGGACCGCTGGCGATGCTCTGTCAACCACCGTGTCTCACGTGACGCATTTCGCCTTCTGCCAGGAACGAGCACAACGACTCCTCCCTCATGCAGGACATCTCCAAGATCTCCTCGTGGCAGGGCGCCAAGACGTGAGTGCGAATGTCGGGCGGGCGGTGCGCACAACCACGCCGGCGTGTCCTCGAAGCTGCAGAACGTGGCACAACCGACTGCCGCATTACACCACGGTGAAACTAAAGCTCCACCAGATTAAGATGGCACGTTCACGCACGGCGGTGCATGCCGCACCAACTTACAACGTGCGTGGATAAACGTTCCTGAATTAACCCGGCGTGCAGTCTACCATGGGGGCAGGCGACAAAGCCGATGCGTGAGTGAGCTACATCGGAATACGAGTTGCGTACGCTTCGGGTAGCGATGCAGCAAACACGAGCGAGAGAAAGGAAAGAACGGGAACCTCCCCCGTCGAGGTGTTGATAGCACAGCAAATCACCGGAGAGAGATCCGTTGATTCGGGATTAGAGTGACCATGGGAACCCACCATACCCCCGGATATCCCAAAAACACAAAACCCTAATCCACCCCGACCCTTGGCCTCGAGGTGTAGGACGTCAGGAATCACTCACCGACACGCGTGTCCCCCCCCCCCCACCTCCGGCACCCCCCTGAGGACACGGATTCCCCTCTAAGCCTCGGGAAACCTGGAGAGGTCAAAAAGCGAGGGCGTTTTTAGAGAACCCAGCCCTCGTGCCCTGCGGAGCGAGCCCACACTGGGCCCCCACGGGAGCTCCGAGGGGAGAGAGGGACCGGAAGTTTCCACTCCCAATCCGCTTAGCTGCTGCCAGTGCTGCGGAGAACGATCTTAACTTTGCTATTCTCCACCAGGGCCTGGTAAAGCTGAGAACAAGAGCAGAATGCAGTTAACGGATCCACACGTGCAAGGGAAAAACATCTATAGATGGGAAAAAAAATGGACTCAAGCGAGCGTCGAAAGGCAGTAACGTGACCTCAAACAAAACATGGCCACGTATGCATCGTAATCAAAGATATTTAAAAAAACAAGTTACTTTTGCGTGTAATAACTTAACAAACACCGTAACCCAGTGACCACGTTGTCACCAATCCTTTGCCATAACGGAACTGCTAACAGCTCTGATTGAAGCAATGCGCATTGTTACATCTTATTTT
Source organism: Entosphenus tridentatus (assembly GCA_014621495.2). NCBI lineage: Eukaryota > Metazoa > Chordata > Hyperoartia > Petromyzontiformes > Petromyzontidae > Entosphenus > Entosphenus tridentatus. The sequence goes on along the minus strand of CM025641.2, from coordinate 8,426,106 downwards.
AATTCAATGTGTATGTTTAACTGGGAATAACCGTTGCCATTGGTGACAGTGCACGTGTGTCCAAGTGCTAAAATGACACCTCCGTGGAAAAAAAATTCTAAAACATTTTGTATGCAGTGGATTTTAATTTATCATTGCATCTTAACCAAGCGGCACCAGTCAGGTGGCGCCAGTCAGGTGGCACGTGCACAATGTTGCGTCACCCCTCTTGCGCAGTGATCTTCACGAATTTCCAGAGGGGGGGCCACTTTCGCCGATAAGACATCGTCAGTAGGGCCGCCACACGTTTGACACCATTGGGGTTTTACGGCAGCACGATGATCATGATGATGGGGGGGGGGGGGGTGTTTTCACATTTTGTGTATTGTTGGGGGCTGCACGTCAGGGGCCGCACAAAAGGCCAGTGAAGAATACTGCCTCAAGTGATGTCTATCAGAGGCAGCATTTTGCAAAAAGAAAATAAACTTAAGAGGAAAATTTCGTGGAAGAAAAGTGTTCTCATTGGGATGTGATAATATCCAGAACAAATATAATAACCCTTATCTGTGTTTGTTCTCGTGTGAGTGGGCCAACGGCTCGGTCACCCATTACAAACGTCGAGCGTCTCGTGGCTGAGCGTCAACACTGTGGATGCTTAATAAAGACACATCGGACCTACAGGAGATTAGGGCACGGCTATAACGTAAATATTGTTCCCCCAAAATCACACAGGGCATCACGCTCGCAAACGATTTAGCCCGACCCCCACATTTCGACGCCTTCTCAGAACTCAACATTTGATTCACGTAGTTTGTTTTATAACATTTACATTATGGTGAATGTAACGCCCCTGATAGCTGCAGAAGTTATGGCCACGTAACTTGGTGCAAGTCTTGCAGCACCAACAAAGCAACATCCAACGTTGGAGCGAACAACAACCAGAGCAGCTGAACCACCAAAGAGGTTGTAATTACGACTTAATGGGGATGGGATGTGGTTCGGCAAACGAGGAGGTAATACCCTGAAGCACCGCTAATGGCCGATGGGGGAGGGCGCCACAATTAGACGCAAACTTGTTGTGAGACCCCCAGCCCAGACTTAAAACGCGACGCGCCGCTGCGAAGCTGTCCATCGTTCCCCCCGAGGCTCGGGAAAACAAGAGCGCACGCACGTCTGCTGTGTCTCAGATTGAGCAAGAAAGTTGTCAAGAAGCTGAAGCGGTTGAGTTTCACCGAGGGACTCATAAAGCCAAAGCAAGAGGCCGACTTCCTGGGCCTTCTCAACCTCCCCGTGCGGGTGAGTGCATTTCCAGCGGAATATTTTCCAGGGCCACCTCCAGTCCTTAACCCTCCCAATCCGCCCCCCCCCCCCCACCATCCCCACACTCCTCACCAAACCCCATGCCTGAACAGTTCCAGGTGAAACATAGCCCTGGTGACCACCGTAAAAACCGCAAGAGTCGTATGTCACCACCACCACCAACACCACGTGTAGATGACACCGCTGTAGTACCCGCGCCCCACTGGGTGTGCGGCGCTGAAGCCAAGTAGAGGGTGGCGGTGGCTCTACGTCAGGAGGCCACGGTACAGACCCCGATGGTAAAGGTCTTCATTGTGGGATGGCTTGAAACTACACGAACTACGACGTCTCCCGGTACGACATCTCCTGGTGCAGAAGTTGAAATCCACCAGTTCAGATGTCACCCGGAAATGCTGCTGGCGGTGGCCGGGCATTTAACTGAGGCTACCAGGTTCACGGTTCAGTGCACAAACCGTAGTCCATTACACACCGCAGATTTACCCACCGTCGCTACTACTTCCCCTCCCAGAGACGTCCTCCACACGTTTGTCACACACACACACTCGTCCCACTGCTGCAAAGGCGGTCACCACGAAGGCGCTGCTATGTTTCACACAGTGTGCAGTAGTTTCACAGCAGTGGGCGATGTCGCCCTGTGCGTGGAGTCCCGATTGAGGCATTTGCGCCGCGGTGGCGAGACGTTAACTCCCTCGCCTGGTCTGCTCGAGTTTTCTCTCTCCCCGTGAGCCTCTATTCTGCGCCTCTTCTCTCATCACATGCACCGTCCCCGTTTCTCGTTCCACTGCCTCCTCCCATCCCCACCCCTTCCTCGGGCTCCCTCTGCTTCTTCTGTCTTCCACCGGTGGCATCTGCACAGCTCTTCTCATTGCGTCATCTCTGCCTCTTCTCAACACGCGCCCAAGCCGTCTGAGTCTCACCCCCCCCCCCGCTCACTGACCTCAAGACAATGTACGTATGTATGAATGTTGAACTTCTTTTGCAACGTACAAAGCCAACCGTGCTAATCGTAGGTGCTGGGTAAGGACAACATTACCCCCCCCCCCCCCCACTTCTTCTGCTGTGCCCTTAGAGGTACTCCCAACGTCCATCTCGAAATTCCCATCTCTGCCCTTCCAAGCGCTCGCTTTTCCTTCCTCCACGGCGGTGCCCTCGTCCCTGGCGTCTGCGTGACCCACTGCGCCCCCCCCGCCCACTCGCACCCTGCCCGCCAGGACCTCGGCGCCCCGTACCACGCTGGCACCTACCGGCTGCTGCCACGCTCCAGCCGCTCCCACGTGACGGGAGAGTGCCGCCTGCATAGCGCCTTCCTCACCTGCCAGGTGCGTGGAGCGAAGCGCGAGAGGGATCTTGTCGCAACGACGTTCGGGGCGGTGACACGGCCAAATCACTTCGAGGTTTTTAAGACCGCAAGTGGCCCGAGGAGATCAAAACCTGCAGCTCCCCCTCCCCCCTCGTTTCCTGCGCTGTTTGTAGATGCGGTGGTTGAACGTGGCGTGTGTCACACACCGTGACAAGCCACACGGCTTACCCCGTATTCTTGTGCAGGGAAATTGAGTTTTCAGGTTCTTATGGTGTACCGGTCAACCCATACAGTTTACCCGTATTCTCGTACAAATGTTCTATTTGATTGTGTTTCTATCCTTGTGATGGGACTTTGTAGGGTGAACGTTGATATTTATAAGGACAGGGGATGACCAAAAAGGTCTGAATTGGTCCGTAATAAGGTAGGGGCATTGATAAGGGGTTGACAGGTATCTAGATGGATTAATGAATCCGCTTGCTGTACTGCCATCTCCTGGCTACCGCTCAACGCAGCGGGTTTCGAAGTCTCGAAAATCTGTGACTCAGCGGCCCTTCCCTCCAGAGGCCTGGATAACGGGACCAGCACCACCGCATCCAACAGAGAGCCGTCCCGTGGGACGTTAACAGCAGTGGTCGTCCTACAGCGCACCTGGATCACTGCCATGGGAATGAGGAATTTCCACCAATGGTTTAAGGCAGCCGATCGAAATGAGTGCCGCCCCAATGCTCATTAGAGCGTGGAGACAAATTGACGCATCGGCCAGTCATCTCAGTCGGTCGACCCATGGCACCTTGGGTCTGTCCCCGTGACCTCCTGCCAGCGGGCGTTCGACACTTCACGTGGCCTTAACGTGCACCTAGCCTGGCACAAGCGCCGGGGTGACGTCACCACCACATAGCGGCGAACGGCGGTTGTTGTTGTTGTTGTTGTTGGTCCCAACGCGCGGGAAATGACAGCGGCTGTTTTGTTGGCTGCAACAGAGGGACAGCGCGCTGAGCCGGGAAGGGCTCGAGAGGGGCGCCTACGAGCACCTGCTGAACGAGTTTGTGGAGTACGAGCACAGCCTCACGGTGAGCGGTCTGCGGTGCCTGCGTGCCTTGTGTGCGTGTGACTGGCCGATTCGACCCTTCTTCTTGTCGTCGTCGTCGTCATCATCGTCGTCTCTCACCACCCCCCACCCCCCCTTTTTTTAAATCCTTTATATTAAGTTCACTTGCTTGCTTGCGCGCTTACGACCGTGCAAATCTTTCGGTCGTTTTTTTAACCCACTTCCCGTGATCCAATCGAACTGACATTTTCCACACAGACTCGTTGTGAGTGACAATTAATGTTCGTGAAAAAAAATTCCCAAAATGTTACACTTTTTAGGACAAAAATATTTTATTTAATTACCAATTGCTTAATGCTTGCGCTGCAATCATCTGACCCATAGGTGGCAGCCATCTCAAGCCAGAGGACGAGATGACTCTAGCCGCCACGCATATAAAGGATTTATAGTGAAAAACTTTGTTTTTACGGGTTAATTTTTTTGTAATTCGTCTCTGCCACGTACGTAGCCATTGCGACAACAAGAGTGGCACAGAGCAGCATCGCAGGTCGTGCGCGTCCTTGTTGACGGAGCTCGTCCATTGGGAACTTACAAGGCTGCCTGGACTTAGGGGTGGGGAAAGAGTGGCGGGGGGGGGGGGTAAGTGACTGACATGTGGGGGTGTGGCGTTGCCAAGGTGTTAACTACCTCGCCTGCTGTGCAGGAGGTCGTGGGTCTGATCCCGACCCTGACGCCTGCTGTATATTTGGAGTTTGCGTGTCTCTCTCTATCCCCGTGGGCATGTGGATTTTTCTCCGCGTCCTCCGGGTTTTCCCTCCACGTTTAGCATCAACATCACGTGTTTAGAGTATTTGGCCGCTCTACATTTACACGATGATAAGCCACTTGGTTGAGCTGCCATTTGTGGAAAAATTTGCTTCTGTTAAAGAGCTACGTAGCTCAGGGGGCCTTAGCTGGTCAAATAAAAATAGTTTAGTTCCACAAATTAACAAGGCGTGCGTCCTGGTAACACCGGGCCCGTTAGAGTGGTTTAAATGAGGTTATTCGGCAAAAGGTCTCATCACGTCTCCCTGAACCGCAAAGGCCGTTGGGTTCCACTCCTGGTTGAGTTGTCCTTCCGCCGCACCTCCGTTGAGCACGGTGGGCTACGTACGGTGCAAAAAAAGTCTCAACGTACATACACACTCCTTTGCTTTAGCTCTCACCTCTGTGCATGCCTGCCTATCCTTCCCAGTCTGACGGGCGTCGTGCCGCCGGCGTATCCTGGCAGTGTCATCCCAAAGTTTAGTACCAGAAAACAAACGCGGATTGCTGAGTTAGGGGGGGGCATCATCGTGCGGTTCGCGATTGTAACATCGTGCCTGCTGGGCATGGTGGGTTTACTTGCAAATTTTGCGGTTCGTCAGACGTCGTCATGCAAAAGCACATGTTGTGTATTTGTCAACAACAAAAAGTCTCACTCAGTAAGAATGGGGATTTGGATGTTTGGCAAATAATGTTAAATGTCTTTTGTTGTGGGAGGAATTCAGAATGGTTGTATAAAATCCACACAGAGACAACACTAGGACCCTTCATACGCGGGTCAGAGAGACACTTGCTGTACTGTCTCTTGTATGCATGTATGTTGAACTTCTTTCGCACCGTATGTAGCCAGCCGTGTTAATCGCAGGTGCGCGGGAAAGACAACAATCTAAACACTAAAGAGAGACTGCTGCCTTTTTGGTGGGTTTTTCACTCACTATTATGTAATAATGTTAGTATTCATATTCTTGGTTCTTTCGGTAAAGTCACGTAGACCACCTGATGATGATTGCGTGTTGCAGTCGAAACGTCGTGAGAATTTTTATTGTTTTATATATGTATTATTATTTTATTATTTTTCTTCTACGTGACTTTACCGAAAGAACCAAGAATATGAATCCCTGCGGTCACGAAATCTTTAAATCAACATTTAATGTTAGTATTGTGCTTGTTTACCCGGGAAAGCCTCACTGAGTCTATCGCAGTAGGACGCGATGCTGCTGTGCGTAATTCCAAGCGATTAGTTTGCAGGTAATTTTTCCAGCATTGGGATATTTGACCAATACCAGTTGTAATTGTGTTTTTTTACTTTGGGTGCAAACTGGAGAACGCGGTGGAAACTCGTGCGTGACAGGGGAAGAGAACATACTTTTTTGTGTTTAGTTTGATGTCCTTCCCCCACATCTCCGATTAGCAAGGTTGGCTACGTACGGTGCGTTAGGAAGTTCAACGTACACGCATACAACCGCCACGTAGAAAGATGCCTGAGTTGTTAAATGAACCCAGGCCCTTCTTGATGTGAGGCAGGAGTTGTTACCGCTGCGCTACCCTGCCACCCACGGACGACGGGCTCCACGTCTCTGTGCCTCGCCCGAGCCTGCCACCGCACATATCGTGCCTGTGTAGACGTATGGGAAATATCACTGTTTACAATATCACTGTTTAAAATCGAGGGATAAGTAGGTGGTGAAATATCACACAGAATATCGATTCACCGATAAAAATCCACGTTTTACGCTCAGAATTGCACGCATCAAATTGCATGCGCGCAAACCCTCCTGCTTACGATCAGAAAACAAAACGCGAATAAACCGTACCATTAACACGGGGTGAACGAGATAGAATTTATTGGAACCGCAATTTCGAATCGTGCCATTTCAAAGATATCGCTGGGGTTTGGGGCAGGGAGCGCCGTGACTTCCCAGCAGAATGCGCGTAGGGAATCGGAAATAATTCAGCACAAGCTCTCAGTCTATACTCATTACACGAAGCTTTGGATCTCTTGTCAAAACGGCTTTATGGGTTCCTCATGATCGGCTACGCAGCCCAAGAAGTTAATATAAGATTTCGTTTTGTTTTCGTGCAAGAAAAACACTTAAAATATACATTTAACACGCTACTGTATTTACTTTGAACCACAGAAAGGCTCTATCTGATTAAGTCTGGCGAGCGTATTGTGTACATTTAAAATCCCATTGATACGCAGTCTTGAGTTGGCAACATTCAGCAACATCAACAAACAGGTGAAGGGCTTTGTTTAAACAATCTCTAGAATGTAAAGTCAAGGGCGGACGCACGGCACGTGTTTTCACGGAAGGTTACTTGGTCATGGCAAAAACCTTGACACTCTTATCCAGTAGACATCCTCATCGTGTGGAAACCAGATACACCACCAGAAGCACCTTTTTTAATGTTTTTCACCTCAGACGTAAAGGTTATTTCGCCATGGCAAAAAGCTTGACACTCTAATCCAGCAGACATCCTCATCGTGTTGAAACCAGATACGCCACCAGAAACACCTTTTAAAAATAAAAAAATGTTTTTCGTCTCGGATGTAAAAAAAAAACCCGGCGACGGCCGCTAAGCGAAACGACGCGACGACATTTCCCTTTGCACGCCTCGTTGCCCTGCACAAACAAAGCGGCCGGCTCCCCCACCGGCTCTTAAGTAAAATATTTGTAACATCTGTGGCGCCCCGCGGTCTTCGGTGGAGGATGATGTCGCGCCGGCCGGCCCACTACTATTCCTAGACTCAATTTAAACCCAGGGGAGCAATCCGCAGTGGGGGGCATTGTTTTTTTTCGCGTTATTTTGTAAAAAAAAAAATTATCCCTCCCTGCCGCCACCTGTACGCGTTTCTCTGGCATTGTGAAGTAACAGGGCACGTTTAAAAGTGTTTGTGTTATACTGTGGTCGGTTAGTGGCCAAACCTGGATCGCGAACAATGGAAAACCCCGGCTATCACCGCTCTGAACCGTTTGCAGGCCAGTGCTGTCGTAACCCTCTGGGCTAGACCGCCACAGGGAGATGAATCAGGAAAGTTGTCATCGATTAGCAGAGAGACCTTGTCGTGATCGTCGTCTTCATCATCAGCGATGGCCCATCCCTCGCAGTATTGCAATGTCACTGTCTGTCCAGCTCTTGCCCGTGAGCTGATCTAATCGCTTCATTTCCGCAGTGGTCATCTTCCCGGGCGTGTTCCCTATAACTCGGTGTCCTAATTAAAAAAAATAGGGCACTAAGGCACAGCTCTTTAAAGTCAACAGTGTGATTTCCAAAAATTCAGCTAAAAAAAACATTGGCTTTATGTATTTCTATTCATTTTTGCTTTGACATATTATTTAAAATACATTTAAACTTTTACATTTTATTTTCAAATCCATATTTGTATTTGTTTAGATTTTGAGCAGGAAAACCACAGTGGCTGCCAAGATGCTTGTGGCCACCAAAGATGCAAAATCATGTAATTGGACAGGCACATAGAGTTAGGAGCTATGGTTTTCAAACTGGTAGTGTCAATGAAGGTGCGTCACAGAGATGAAGAAAAGAATAGCCCTGGCAAAATGAATATTTCAGCAAATGGGATCTGGATTGAAAAATAAGAAATTATCAATGACAACAAGAATTATAATACTACAGTGTAACATGCGCAGGTCTGTTCTCCGATGCGGATGTGAAGCTGGATGATTATAAAGACCCCACAGAGCAAACTAGAAGTAAGAGAAATGTGGTTATTAACTTAACAAGGATGTTAAAGATTTCATGGACAGACAAGATGAGTCACGTGTACTACGTAGAGAAGTTAAAAATAGAAAATTAATAAGAATAATTAGAGAAAGGCTCGCTAGATTTTGTGGACATGTAATCAGAAAACAAGAGGCTGAATGTGATGTTTTCACTGGGAACATTACAGGTGCCGCAAGAATCCGCGGAAGACAGCGAGTTAAGTGACACCATGAGCAGTTTGAACAACTGGATGCAACTGGGAGGATCTACTTAAAAGTTCCAGAGTAATATCATGGACAGAGATAAGTCGAAGGAAGGCCATGATTGGGAACCTTAAGGAATATTGGGCAACTAACAAATTAGATATTTAACGGTGATAAAGGAAACTAAATGAAAAAAAAATACATTGCGAAAAATTAAATAAAACAAACAAAAAATTATTTGTTGTTATATTTAATTTTTTTACCTACGTGACTTTACCGAAAGAACCAAGGAGTATGGATTCCTGCAGTCACGAAAGCTTCAAGTCACGGTTGCGAATATAATATGAGAGCGAGAGGCGCCAGAAAAAGTTAGGTACGGGTGCAAGTGGGCTGTGTTTTGGTTGAGCAGGGAATGAAAGAGGATGGGGGGAGGGAATCGAGCTGTGTAGATGAACAGAAAGGGGATTCCATGAAACGTGGAGGAACAATGCTGACAACACTTTTGTGCCAAACAATATTTTAGCAAATGGACATTTTAGTCGGAAAAAAAAGAGACTTGTAAGGCTAAGGGAGGCAGTGAGAGGAACTAAGTGGACCTTTAGAAGAAAGACAACCCAGTGATATTTATCCATTAAATTTACATTAGACAATGAAAATAATAAATTAGCCTTACCAATTTTTTGTATCTAGCTGGAGTATAGTAACGTGAATTTTCTCGATTGTTTTTACTTGCTAGCAACATCATTTGTTGTTGGTTTAATGTATTTCAATAAAAGCCTGGTGCAGAGCACAAACCGCGATGCATGGAGGGGTTTACAGAAACTCCGTGGACAGATGTCCCGAACTCTGTGCTCCTGGGATTAGAGGAGGAAGCAGATTGGTCAGGGAAGAACATCATTTATAAATATATAAAGTATATTTTAATCTATCTAAACATTATTTTAAAGAAATGATTTGGCAATGTAAAAAAAAAAGTTACGATTCAAAAAATGTAGAAATAATATTTTTTTAAACATCTGGAAACGTTCCAACAATCATGTTCCACTAAAACCGAGCTTGTCATTTGTTCTCCCATGAGTAGGGGTGAGATGACAATTGTTGCTCTGAGCCACTATTCTGTAGATTACACGTGTGTATGATTGGTGTGTGTGTGTGATGGGTGTGTGATGTGTGTGTGATGGGTGTGATGTGTGTGTGTGATGGGTATGTGTGTGATGTGTGTGATGTGTGATGGGTGTGTGTGTGATGGGTGTGTGTGTGCTGTGTGATGTGTGTGATGTGTGTAAAGGGTGTGCGTGTGATGTGTGTGTGTAATGGGTGTGTGTAAAGGGTGTGTGTGTGAGATATGTGTGTGTGATGGGTGATGTGTGTGTGATGTGTGTGTGATGTGTGTGTGATGTGTGATGTGTGTATGTGTAAAGGGTGTGTGTGATGTGTGTGATGTGTGTGTGTTGCGTGTGATGTGTGTGTGTGATGTGTGTGATGTGTGTGTGTGATGTGTGCGATATGTGTGATTGCATGATGTGTGTGTGTGATGTATGTGATGTGTTGTGT
>CM025641.2:8381277-8408899 GCA_014621495.2 Entosphenus tridentatus | reverse complement strand
TTGTTGTGATGGCTTGTTGTGATGGCTTGTTGTGATGGCTTGTTGTGATGGCTTGCGCAGGGAGCCCAGGAGCAGGTGCTGGCCTACACTCGGCTGTGCGAAATCATCTGGACAGAGCTCAAGGAAAACGTGCCCAAGTACAGCCACGCCTTCGTCAGGTGGGCTCCCCGTCGACGCCGCGACACCGCACGGCCACACGAAATGTTCATGAGCGGTGGCAAAGGTGCAGCCGTGCGCTTGCTTGCCATAGCAGCCAAATGCACAGGTTGATTCTAAATGGAGGGAAAACACCCGGAGGACCCGGAGGAAAATTCACGCAACCACAGGAAGAACATGCAAACTCTAAATATGCAGGCATCATCAGGGTCAAGATCGAACCCACGCTCTCCTGTATACCAGGTGAGGTAGTTAACATTTGCCACTGTGTCGAGATGTTGAGAGCCGCGCTCAAGAGGGTTATGGCCTTTCTTCCACACTGATCAGATGTCTTGGAAACGGTGGAAGCACCCACACTTAAACCCGACATGTGAGACTTTCCGTACAACTGTCTGTGCTATTCCTATTTATACTGCTGTATGGACAGAGTCGGCGAGATCTTAGAAACTTGCCCCATTTTTTAACTGCCGGGCTCACCATTACACCGTGGCAGTTTCTGGAATATTAATCATTTAGAATAGTTATGAAGGAAACCCTCACTTGGTCTAAAGCCCTTCGTAACAGGTCTATGCGTTGGGATGTTTTTCTAAATCTATGAATGATTGTTTGGCATGTAAACGATGTGTGTTTCGGGTTGTTGTTAGGCATGATGTCCGACGTTTCACTCCACATGCTGGGAGCTTCATCAGAGAGTGAATTGTGTGTCAAGAAGCTGTCCGTGGATGGCTCCCGCTCGTGGTTTCCAGCAGCGTTTGTTTGAGTAGCCGCATGCTGCCGATGAGTCTTGGTTGAGCCAACCACTCCAGGGTTTGCCTCGTTGAACCAAATGCTCTGAAGGCGCTCCCAGGACATGGTGTGAAACATCGGACAATGTGCCAATCAGCACGCAGCACAACCCGAAGACACATCAGAGAGTTGGACAGCACAAACCGTGAAATCCGATGCGGCGGTAAAAATGTATAGCAACCAAAATTAGTTAAAATGAAAATTGTGGAATCTGGCAGAAAGGCTCAATGGCACGATGCTCTTTAAATCCATAATAGAGCGGGTTTTTTTGGTTAGATCGCGTAAATAAAAATGTGTCGGTAAACCACCACCCGACACAGCCAACTAGTAGGGTTTGTCACGAAAATAAAACGTGCGCCAATTGGTTACTAGTTCAGCACACCGGTGTGTTGGAGAGTAAAGCAGTAAACATCGACCTACATTACCACCATCGTTAACGTGGGAACCTGTAAAAAACCGCGAGCTTTTCATTTGTACATCGCCTGCAATGTGTCGATGGTCACGTGGCTCTGACTGTCGTGGAGCAGGGTGGTGCAGTCATTCACGTGTTGTTGTTATTGTTGTTCATGGCATCCGTGTCCTCATCTGATGATGTATCTGCTCTTGGAAACGTTCAAAGCGCATTAATTAATTATCCTCGTTTCTCCCCCCCCCCGCCCCCCCGCAACAGTTTGGTGGATGTCAGCTTTCAGAGCGTCTGGTACCAGAAAATGGAGAAGATGGTAAAGACAGCTTTACAGAATTCTTTATCATTTGCACACCTGTCAACCCCTTATTATTGCCAACCTTATTACGGATCAATTCAGACTTCATTGGTCACCCCGTGCCCTTATAAATCTCAACGTTCATCTTACAAAGTCCCATCACTATGGAGAAACACAAACAAATAGATACATTGTACAATAATACGCGTAAAGCGGATGGGTTGACAGGTATGCATTTGACATTAAAGCCTCGCACTGGGTTTGCCGAGTGAATTTATCTTTATCTTTCGAAACAGCCCACTCACGCGACGCATCACCCGAACCTCCACATAGATAAACTAAAACTACTCAAGTATTTTTTTATAATTTACCAGGTAAGGCCCACTGAGCTATGTAGCTCTTTTTTAGAAGCCACGTCACCATAAACGATTGCTCAACGAAGTGGCTTACCATCACGTGCACATTTATAGCGGTAGCCAAATACGGCACGGGCAACTCAGGGATTCTCTCAACCGCAGAGCTTAAAGCCAACGAATTGTCAGCGCTCGTGGCCCAGTAACAGGGGAGAGAGGGCAACGGCCCAAGTGCATCGTGGGCCCTTTATTAATAGCACGTGGAAATGTATAGCAGCCAAATACTCTAAACTTATGTTGATTCTAAATGTGGAGGGGAAAACCGGAGGACTCGGAAAAAAATAGATACGTCCGAACCTCCCTCATTGCCCAGCCTCTCATACAACGCACCACATCACCCGGGAGCGACCACTTCCGCAATATTCAATCACACATTGAGAAGATAATTCGGGGGGGGGGGGGTCAATGTAAAATCAACGGGACGCCCGTCACTTTGAACCGCTGCGTTACTCGGGAGTGACCGCTGCTCTCACAATGGCGACTGTTTTGCTTGTGCACGTGGCAGCTCGCATGGGACGTGCAGACCATGCTGGGCCAGCTGAGCTCCTCGGAGGACTACCGGCTCGACGGGGAGACGGGAGAGATGCTGCACATCTTCCACTCGTCGCTGCACCAGCTCGCCCAGAACGCTGAGAAGCTCGGCCTTCGGTAAAACCCGCTGCACGGTGGGGTGGTAACAAGGGGTTGGTGGATCGCACCGATGTTCTGAAAAATCCCATCACCGTCGGCGTCGAGGAGGAGTCATAACCGTGGCTCGGCAGGGGAAGTGGGAAACAGCAAAGGTCTTTACTACTCATGAGCGGGGAAACTACTTACAACTTTCCAAGGTTAATATTGTTATCTCCTTCACGATAGGGGGTTTGTTATGTGATTTACATTAGCCTCCTATTCTATTGCTGCTACTCAAACTCATTTAGTAATCCTCCCCCCACCCCAGTTTCTCGTCCTTGTCTGCTGCGTCCTAGTTCACTGTTTCTGTGCCGTCATTTCTTGGGTTTAGCCTCTCAGGGTCTTGAGTTACTCTCTCAGTTTATTGGGTATTCCCCCCGAGGCTTTTCAGTCGAGGTCTTACCAAGTTGAACTCTTTGAGATTGACCAATAGAATGAAATGTGATATCACGCATGCAAACGTGCAATATTTTGCATCCAGTTACTATTATCTTGCAGCCCTGCGTGTTTATTGGTGGAGTCGGCCAGCTAGTAACTATTGCAACTCTATATTGAGCTTCTAATTCCGTCTTACGATAAATAATGTTTGTCGAATTCAGTGCAATGCTGCTTCTTCCACGCCGACACTCTCCAGATCTGTGGTAGGGAATCTGCGGCACGTGTACTGGACATGGCCCATGACTTTGTTTCGTACAGTCCGTGGCCACTCGGCCTTACCCCTTCCTAACGGCCCGCAAACGACTCAACCGTCACCGCCACCATCCTAGCCGTAACGCATCGAGAACTAAGGGGGAATATTTTCAAACCTGTCGACAACACTTGTATGTATGTTGAACTTATTTCGCACCGTACGTGACCAATCGTACTAATCGGAGGCGCGTTTATAATGTGAGCGCGGTTCTGTCACCGGCAAAGATGAGCCCTTGTTATTTTCATGGTAAAACTGGATAATGTGTGGGCCGACAAATGTGTTCATGAAAGTCCTACCCCGTCCTTAATAAAAAAATTATGTTCTGCATGGTTGATATATTCTAGGGGAAGTCACGTTACAGCACCTCGTAATGGCTCAGGCTCGTTGCTGTTTTCCAGGGCAAAGATCCCACCACTCCTAAACGCACAGCAGTGGCTCGGAGAGGCGGTGAGCACATGGGTCGGCATGGCTTATGAGAACATGAGTTCCTCCATCCAGTCAAGCGTGCAGAAAGACAAGGTGAGGCATGTGGTCGTCTGACCGTGAATGGCTTCAGAGCGTGGGTAAACATCGCGAGGCAGTCCTCGCTACCATTCCGACGCATCTGCTCGATGTACTCTGAAGGAGTGTTAAAATCTGTAAATGGCAAGAAAACCCCATCGATGTCCGAATTTAATATTTATGAATTAGAGATATCAGGTTGCTGACCCCTGATCCATCCCACGTAACGACTCATCCGTCCCGCGTGTGTTCCCCATGCCCCTCGCAGCTGGAGGCAGAGTCGTGCTCGGTGAAGCACAGCCTCTCGGCGGGGCTGGCCACGTCGTGGTTCACCAACGCCCTCGCCTTCTGGCTGCAGCTCGCCTGGCCCGAGCCGGCACAGAGCCTGCGCATGCTCGACTCGCTGCTGCAGGTTTGTGAACGGAGGGTCACGCGTATGTATGTAGCCAATCGGAGGTGCGGCGAAAGGACAACAAACTAAACGCAAAAAACACTTCTAAGGAAATTAGTTTGTAATTTAGACGATTTGCAGGTGCATAGCTCCAGTGGCTTCCGACAAACATGCGTTTCTAGGAAGCCACGTGATAAGCCACTTCGTTGTGCTATTATTTGTCGCCAGGTCGCTTCTGACAAAAGAGCTATACAGCTCAGTGGGCCTTACCTAGTAAAATAAAATAAAAATTGTATCGTATAGTTTGTGTATCGGAAAGAAACAATTAACAGGTTTACCGCACGGTTGTCCTTTGGCTGTCAGACCTTGAACGTGGACTTATGAGTTGCTATATACAAGCAAACGCAAGGAGGAGCCCTGCGGATGTTCCTGTACAGCCAGAATGGGTTAAAGAGGTCACCAATTTACCCATCTGTCCTTGTTCCGTTTTATCCATATTTAATGTCTGCAGTTTTCCTGGAACTTAAAAAAAAGATAAGGCTATTAACCACATGCTGATAAATATATGTATTTTAAAATATATTGTAAATCAAACTTTTAAATATATTCACTTTGTGTATACTCTATACCAACACCCACATTGATGCATCACTTAATTCAGAATAAACAATGTACGACAGTTTTTAATAAGTTTACAGTATAATTTTGTTTAAATATATTATTCAAGTAAGACGCATTCATCCTGTAAATGTTTATCACTCGGATTTCTTGAGCACCTGTTGATTAGTGATCGCTTCAACGTTCAAGACGCACCGTTATTTAAAACTCTTTAAGTGATTCAGAACCGAGGAATTGAATTTAACAGTTGAATCCATCCACTAGAGCAGAGCAGGCTCTGCTTATTAAGCCGCGCGAAGCTCATTTCTACTGAATAATTTGATGACGCTGCTGCGTCGGTTGCGATGCACAAGCACAAATAACAAAACGCTCATCGCATTCGTCAATAACACTGCCGCCTTAAAAGGAAAAGTATAAAATAACGACGTTTCGGGCAGTGGCCCTTCTTGATCGCGCGTGAATAATGCAAATCATAAAACTATTTAATTGAATTTACATTCTAAATAATTTAAATAATGTACGTGTTATGAAGAAGGGCCTATTCCTGAAATGTCGCCTATTATATATTTAAAATGTATTATATATATTTACCTACTATATATTTTTCCTTCAAAGGAAGCGGTGTTATTGACGAACGTGTCGAGTTTTTTTCTCCTCTTCATTATTTCCACCGAGACTCGATCTCGCAACCGAGCGGGCACCTTTACCTGGAAACGCTTTCGTTTATCCGAAGCGCGTTCCGGCACCCGTTAACGATAGGCAACGACGTGAGCACAGCGTGTGCGTGTCCACCCCCCGCGGTCCCGCAGGACCTGTGCAACGGGGCCGTGTTTTACGTGGCGCAAATGCGGCAGAAGCTGGAGAACGACTACTGCTACTTCAGCGCCGAGACGAGCATCCCCCTGCCCAAGCAGGTACACAGAGACAAAGGTCTCCCATATGGCCTTGACAGACCGTTGGGGCAAGTGCCGTTAAGAGTATTTGCCCTCGATACATTTCCGCGCAATAAGCCACTTCGTCGAGCTATCATGTGTGACCAGGTCACTTCTGAAAACGAGCTCAGTAGCTCAATGGGATTTTCCTGATAAAATAAAACGTTTACTTTAGTTCAGAGAGCACGGCGCACGTGGGAGGTGGGTGGTCAGTACCTACGTCCGGCCGTCCTTTGTCTCCCCAGTGCTGATGTTTACATGTCACACTAGGTACTCAGGGCTGAGTCAATCTAGAGGAGGCCCAGGACCGGTTCGGATATTCGTCACTGATATTGGCCACGAATGGGAATCGAACTTGGGTTGATGGGTTCGTAGCGCAGTGCGCTAACCACTGCGACGATGCTCGCCGCACACACACACATCACACACGCACCAGGGACACATTTAAGGCTGAGTTTGACCTTCAGGAATCTAAGTCCATCTTCTTGGTTCTTTCGGTAAAGTCACGTAGAAGGGAAATAATAAAATACTAAAAAATAAAACATAATAAAATAAAATTCTCACTACGTTTCGGCCACAACGCAAGCAGCCGTCCTCAGGTGAAGAACAACATTTACAATTCGAGTTCGACATTTCGCTGGTAATTACAACCAGCCTCATCAGGTGACAGCCAGAATTGTGGAGAAATCCTCCTGCTATGGTCTTAAATAGAGGGGGTAAATGAATCATCATATGTGTTGATATGATGATGATGATGATGCAGAATCGGCTGCATTGGGTGGGACGTGAGGGGCCGATTGCCGAGACAGGCATCGGAGAGGTCTCCACGAGTCCGGCGACCGAGGGGAGGATGGCGGCGGGGACTCAGAGTGAGGACGGATCTTGGAGGCCGCCACGTAGCTGCCTGCGGGTTCAGGCAGAGGGTAGAAAGCGTTGGCGACGAGGTGGAGATGGCTTTGACCACGACGACATCACGACCGCGAAACGGCCGCCCTCTATATTGCTGCCCGTTGACCGTGACCCCCCCCCCCGCTGCCCCCGCTAGGTGTGCACGGGTCTGAACAGCGCGGCGTTTGTGCGCGAGTCGCTGTCGCGGCTGCCGCAGCAACGCGAATGGCGCGAGGTGGAGCGCGTGGTGCGTGACCTGTGGCGGGACGCCGGCTCTGACCGCTACTACTCGGGCAGCGGGTCGGCGCGCACCAACGGCGACGCGCTCACCTCGCGCCTCGACGTGGCCAACCAAACCATCCTGTCGCTGCTCGACAAGCTCTTCAACTGGATCTCCGACCTGGCGAGTTTTGACCCTTGCTCGGCCGCGAATTATCTTTGCATTTTAAGGTGTAATGGATCTCATTCAGAGGATGCTCGTATTGTCACCCTTGTACATCCGTGTTTCAATGTTGACGTGTTGTCTCCCTTAATATTGCCATATGTTCCTTGTTAACGATTCCGTGTGCACCATGTTAACGTTTCCACGTGTTCCTTGTTTACGTTTGCGTGTTTCCCATGTTCATATTTCCGTGTTGTCTGTGTTAACATTACCGTTTGTGCGCGTTTCAGCTTTTACTGGACTTCAGAGTGTATCTGCAAAACAGCGCCAAGCTACAGAACGTGAATACACATGTGAGTCGCTGCACCTTCTCTTCCTGACTTGGACGTCTGTTCTCGTGAACAGCATTCAACTTTCTCTATTCTAAGCAATACAAATCAGATGTGATATAATGACAATTTACATATGCTCCAGACATTTTTAAGGCATCCATATCGGTGGTTGCATCGCTTTTTTGCACGAGTTCAATCACAACTCACTGCAGAATTTTTTTAAGATGTATAGTTGTTGACAATTTTTACTTGGCTTTACCCTTTTCTGGCAATAAAACAGGTGTTAATATTCTTGGGTCCTTCGGTAAAGTCACGTGACTTTACAGAAAGAGGTGTTAAGACGTTTAAACACCAAATATTGCAAGGCATCAAGTCTGCATTAACCACACGTGCTTGTGGTGAACATGCAAACAAACGTGCTCTGATAATATTTGCATTGTCTTTGAAACTGATTGGTCTACACCAGAGACAGCCTTCTTTGTGGCCTCATCTCACCATCAGTGTCAGGCCACAGAATGCCAAAAGGCGAACAGTACAACGACAATGCAAGTATCAGCACACTTATAGCTCGGCTTGAGCAGTTGTAAATAGATATATTGTTATTTTGTTCATTATTCTTCTTTCATTGTTGTTGTGTGGGTGCATTGGATTGTGTTTTGTGTTCTCAGGATGTTGCTTTGCTGCTGGATTTTCTCAGAGAGAACATCTCCGTCCTGTGCCAGCACCTCTACGAGGACACACGCAATGGGTGAGAGACTGGAATGAGATCACTGCGAAGGTCGTCAGCACAAGAGCTCTGCACGACACTCCGCTAGGTTCAATCCGGGACTGGGTACGCAAATGATGAAAAGTCAGAGACTATAACCGCAGATTGGAACAAAACAAAAAAGTAGCTGAAAGTTAAAAATAGGTTGTGACGTTATATTTCTTTATAATCTACCCGAGGGGCATTCTCGTGAGAGAAAAAAAAAGATTTATGTATTTTAAAAATCCCCTCCACCACTCACTGGGTTAGGCATCTAACTGGATTATCTACTTCTGTGCTGATGACTACAAAACCACGACGATCGGTTCTGCTGGCTTTCCATCGTGTGTACAGGTTGGACTGCGTGTTACTCAGGCATCATGTCCGACGTTTTTTGTATCCACTTCCTGGGAGTTTCTTCAGGAACTCTTTAGTTCCTTCAGGAGCTATTCCTGAACACTTGGAAGTTCTCTCCAGAGGGAGAGTCAACAGAAATGCATTTCCTTGAGAAACGAAACGTCGGACATCACGCACAGCAACACGCAGAGCAACACGCGGTGCAACCCGAAATCGCATCGGGGAGCTATGCAGCAGTCCAGCCGAGAAACCCAAAAAACTACAGATAGTTCGCTCAAACACAAGACAGGTCACACAAGGGCATGCAATCAGAAGTTGTATTTATCAATACATGAGCTTCCGCTTCTCTTAGTCTCACTGCTGTGGATTATCAGCGGGTGTACACGACCATGACTGCGCATTCGCTCACACAGGCTTCTGCAGGCTCTCTGGGCCTGCTCCCTGCGCCAGTTCTGGGAGGTGGTGAACGTCAGCCAGAAGCATCCGCTCGAGTACTACGGCCGGCTTCACCAGATGCTGCAGGTTACCGCCACACACCACGAGCGGCAAACGTGCCCGTCAGTCGCTCGTCGCTGGGCTTGTTGAAAGCGAAGACGCAGAGACGTGGTCGAGCGGTAGTACGGCTCATTGCAGAGGGCCGCGGTCAGATCCCAACGGCCGCCCTGGTTCAATGCCAATGGCTGCCATGTTTCGTTTCCAACTGCCACCCTGGTTCGATCCCAACTGTCACCCTGGTTCAATGCCAATGGCTGCCGTTTCATTTCCAACTGCCACCCTGGTTCGATCCCAACTGCCACCCTGGTTCGATCCCAACTGTCACCCTGGTTCGATCCCACCTCAATCCATGCTCGCGGGGAGAGGAGTAGGGTGCGCCGTGGTGGGGAGGGGGGCTAGGGAAGGATAAGCGTGGTGGAGGGGCGGATCGGTTGTGGGGCTTTCGGTGAGGGCAGCCCCTTCGTGGAACTCTGCCGGTAGTTTGAAATACATTTTCGGTACTTTGGGGTAATTAGGAGGACCGCGTCTGTGGAAACCCCGGTGTGCTTATGTAACGAACATTACGAAAATATGGACGTAACAGCAACAGTGAAGTCAAAAGAACTAAAACAATAGTGAAACCCTGCAGGCTAAGTCGTGCCGTTCTGATGAAATGAGAACATGATGGGTGCGGATGGAGTGAAGGCACCAGGCGAGGAGGGTTGCAGAGCCAGGGTATGACTGCCCAATCATAGATGGCGTGGGAAAGGTACAGATCAAAGCCAAACAATGGCAACCACAAAAAAAACAGTTTGTGCAAAACAATGTTGGCAGTGATAGAAATTAAACCAGGTCATTAAATTATGAGCGGGCACATAAGTTGACTTAGCCTGGCCGCACAGATCGCAAATGACATCGCGGTCGCGCACAGTCGCTTGGGGGGTGGTCCTGACGAGGCATCGTAATTACACCTCAAACTGTGGGCTGGAAGTGACGTGCCGAGGTAGGCCTCGCCGTGTTGTCGCGGTGCAAGTGGACGTGCAGCTTGGCTCGGCAGGGGAGCCGGGAGTAGAACCCCCCCCCCCCCCTCGTGAGAAGATGTTGTGAATTTCAAACACCCGGGGTTCATCGCATCCAACGACAAAGTTCGAATTTGTATTACTCTCATCTGCACCGTGGATGTTATTGAAAATGATCGGAATTAATGTTTCAGGGGTTACATATTTTGTAAATGACCGCACAGGCCAGCACACGTGTGTGTGTGTGTGTACAACACGTGCCGTAGGAGTGAACGTAATCTCTCTCATTGTGTGTGTGTGTTCCCACAGGTTCTGTTGGATGTGTTTTATTCTGACTCTCAGGGCCTTTCACTAAACTCCTTGAAAAATGCAGAGTACAAGGTGAGACGCGCGTGCGTGCGTTCGTAAAAAGTCATCAAAACAAACCGTCGTGTGCCATCAGTGAAAAGAATCACGGTCCTTTGTTAATCCATTGCTGGATCGAGACCTCCCTCCACATCTAGTCGGTCTCGTGACCGTATTTCACCACGCTGGTCAGTGCGGGTTGGTGAAAGGTGGAGGGGGCGCCAGACCGGTTCAGCTGTTGCTCGCCACTGATGTTAGCCGTGACCCGGAATTCAACTCAGGTTGCCGAGTTGAGAGCGTCGTGCACTAACCACTGTGCTACTACTCAATCTCGTCATGTTAGCGAGCATGGATTTAGCTCAACTTGGTTTAATTGGCAAAAATAAACTAATAAAAATATATATATCCTTCCAACAAATTTGCACAATTATTTTGCAAACTGGATTTCTAAAACAATAAAAAACGGATTATTTAAAGCTGTTTCCTTTGAGTTTTCTTAAAACAAAATGCAATCTCATTGAATCGATTTGTTTGAATGAACTAAAAATAGTGTTCAGTCAAATTAAATCAAGTGCAAATTTAGAGGGTTTTTTTTACAAAATACTTAAACGTTTTTAGTATTGTATTTTCAAAATAACAAGTTCCTGGTGCTGGCTGATTTGTCAGCATATTGGTCCACTCTGCGCTAACTGTGGCGAGCAGATGGAGCCACGCTAAATAGTCGTGTCACTGCCCCCTCCATGTATAACCGTGGATCCACCGGAGTTTACCTGCTGTCATAAATACTATGAGTAACAAACACAGTAGCAGTCGTTTTTAATCGTTTTGGTCATACAGAACTAGAGTAAAAAAAATTACCTACGTGACTTTACCGTAAGAACCAAAGAGTATGGATCCTTGCAGTCACGAAAACTTCAAATCTAGAAAGAACTAGAGTACATTAAGCGAGGAATCACTGCGGGCAGTGAATCACATTTGCACTGTACAACAAGCCTGCAATCATCCCAATGGCGGGACAAAGAGCAGTGACGTTCTAAGCAGGTTAATGTTTGCCCCATGTGACACAGAATAATCCTGTATGATCATTATTTTTTCTCACGCCCTTTCGGTTCAGTCTCTTGAGAACCAGCTCTATTTGAGGAAGTCCAACACCCTGGAGCTGATTGAAAGATATTACCAGGAGAGGGCCGAGGAGCAGGTTAGTAACCCGCGGCAAATCACAGCAGCACAAAAACACGCACAATCTCAGGCTTCCACCCAAAGGGAACTGTTTACTCAGCAGTGTCTACATTTGCCGGATAATATCTTGTTACAATTTGCTTCAGAAATTATGGATGTCAGCAAATAACTGTGACTGGGCAAATAAGTGGTTCGAATCATGAATGTATGTCAATGTACGCATTTATTCCTGATGTCAACCGTTGCCTTCACCTCTCCATACTCATGTGCAACATTGTGAGTAGAAATCATTAAAAAGCGGTAGCTAGTGGCGCCTATATACGTATGTATATTGAACTTCTTTCGCACAGTACGTAGCCAACTGTGCTAATCAGAGGTGCGGACATTGAGGCGTCCATTAAGACATTGAGGCCTCTAGTAAGACATTGAGGTCACGAGTAGGCCTGCAGTAGGCTAGTAATCCTCCACGCCACAGCACTCCAGCAGACTGGTACAGCTGGCAGGTGCGGAGTGACCGCGTGAGCTCCCAGCGTTGAGCAGTGTGCACGGACGGGCTGTTTGTGGCGATATGGACACAGGGTAGCGCAGACAAGCAACTCGCAGTGAGTCAATGACTAGCCTTTACGCCAATTAAGCCAGCGCGCACTCACTTTTAGACAAGGGTATGATGAAAAAATTCTGATAAAATATTTGCAATTGAATGATGCAAGGAACAAAAACCCTGCTGCCAAACTTGGTAAACTCTCGAAGCATTTTTGTAAAATAACTCCTGAAGGGTGTTGAACCGGAGTCATACCACATCATGGCTCTTGTCGAGCGCTTCAATTTGCGTGTCTCGATTTTTCAACAGCAGGCAGCGGACAGCGCCGGGAACGGGCACGGAAAGTTGAAGACCGGCTGCTCCTACGATGACAAGAGTCAGACGCTCACCGTGGACCTGACGGACGCGTTGGCCAACGCCCCGTCGTGGGCCAACGGTAACTAACGCCTTTCAAACCCCCCGAGTGACCAATTCTCATTTTAATGACGAAGATTATGCTGAAGTGTCTGGCGGTGGCTTTGGAAAGCCCTCATCCAATGGCGGTTTCAATGAGACACATAATTTAGCAGGGGAAAACAATATTTGTCAAAGGGGGGATAAAAATACTGGGGGCTTAAATTTTATCCAGGGCTGTCCAGGACCTCAGCTCCAGAAAATATTTCCCTCCTGAGGAGCGAGGACTGAGGTGTTTGTGGTTGGGTGAGGGGCTCCCTAAAATATTGCTTGAGAAATGAAGCCTTTAGAGAATGCTTATGAGCTGGAAAAAGAATGAACCTTCGAGGCAGTTGAAAGAGCGGGAACCTGCCAAAGCGGCCGTGCGTGGTGTATCCCTGCTGAGGTGCCGAACGTGCCTGTGATGTTGAAATACGTTCAATTGTCAATTCAATGAAAGAAACGTCGAAACTATAATACCTTCAATCGTGCCATTTGTGCCTGACCGCTTGCTGTTTGGTCCTTCGAGCAGCGACCGTGATATTAAAAAACGTTGTCATCAGTGCTTCACTTCAGCCGGAACACTCAGGAACACTGTTCTTGGAATTATTTTATTTTAGCGCACCGCATCCATCTCACCTTATTTTGTCCTCATTGTATTCTCTATATTCTTATAAAAATGTTTATAGGATTACAGTTTAGGATATAGGATACATTAATATAGGATTATTATGGTACTCTAGTAGTGGTAGTGGCTTACGCCGGCAATCCAAAAAACATTGAGTAAGAGATTAATTCCTGGTCATAGTGGAGAGAATGTTGATAAATGTAACTTGCAGTGATTGCATTGGTGGGTTGCTTAGTGGGCTTTACCTGGTAAAATAAATGTTGTTTGTTTTTGTGCTTTTCTTACCTTTCCTATACTTTGCACTCCTATCTTTGCATTGTTTGTTGTTTCTGACCGGCCCCTACTGGGCATCTCTCGACAAATAGAGCTTCACGGCTCATCGGATTCCTCCAGTTATGAATAAAGCTTCCGATGATTCCGGTTCTGCTTCACAGGCGGGTTGCCCTCGCTGCTCTGCTGGCCTGGCAAGAGCAGCGTGAAGCACTACGTGAAGGTGCTGCTGTGTCCCCGGCACATCTTCCCGCACGCGCACCCACGCAGGACCCAGCGCAAGATGCACACGTCTCCGATCCAGTTCGAAGAGAGCTTCAAGCTGTGAGTGCCCACACCTTGGCTGTTGTTTTTATTATTAAGGGGCCGTCCATAAATGATATCACGCACCTAGGGGGGGGGGGGGGTCAGACATTTGTGACGATGTTTGAGAAATGTGACGTCACATAAAAATGCGCAACTTTAAATAAATATAGACAACACGTTCTACTTAATTAAATATACCTTTTAATAAATGTTTTCTCCTACAACATCAGAGTGCAGCGCCACATTAAATACGCACTACAATGACAATAGTTTACATCGATTTGAAGCATGTTTTATTTTTTTTGGGGGGGGAGCATAACTTTGTGACGTCATATTTGAGGAGGGGTCTGACTTTTTGTGACGCCGTGTGACGAGGGGGGGGGGTCAAAAATCGTCCAAAATCGCTGACGTCATTTATGGACGGTCCCTAAGTCAAAAAGATATTTCTTTGGTTGTTGCTAAACTGAGCTTTGCACTCACTACACACAAAGTGATGCCACAGATGAACCACAAAACCTCGCTGATCTCGTCAAGGAGCATAAAATCAGCAGGCAAACTCCGGTCATCCTCACAGCAGCAGCGGCTTTTGGCTGGCCATCGTACAAAGACGGTCACCGCATCGCGTGCTTTCAGATGCGCTTCTGCGCCCGTCTGAAATGCTCTTCCTTCCGATATTTGCGAACCACTGCAGCTATGCACTTTTAAATCTAGATTTAAAACTAATTTCTTTCAAACTGCTTTTTGTGTTTTTATTTTGTTGTCCTTCCCCCACACGGTTGGCTATGTACGGTGCTAAATAAGTTCAACGTACATACATTTACAGTCCTCGGCCAGTGGTGGTAATTCCACATTCCTGTGATGGGGGTGAGTCCATCCGTTGAACAAGCACAGTCAACTTCCGAAAGGCATTTGCTTTTCAGAGCTAGCAAATCTTTCCTCTCCCCTGCCCAGGACTAGAGTGAGCTTGTTTAAACAGCACCGTTTCAACATGCCACACATAACAGTGTAGATTATAACTTGTGCTTGCACAACTCCTAACGTATTCTCCTTTCATCCTCGTGCGGTAACTATTGAAGTTACTTCCTGCGTGTGCTTTGCCAAACTTACAAGCTACGTTCATTTCGTAATTTTGATGAAGATGATGATGCTGCTGTTGATGTTGTTGTTGGGCTGTAGCTTCCCACTGCTAGGCAAAGGGACTCTCCTACTTTCTTCCTTCCTTCCATTCTTTAGTTCGTGATGTTTGCCATCTCCATCGCTCTGGTGGTGGTATTCAGACAATACGGTAATGGAGCAGAGTCCACTCACACCAACACTACTTTTTACAAACACTCCACACGGTTCCATGGATGAGCATGATTGGCTACGTACGGTGCAAAAGAAGGTCAACTTACATACATGCATAATGAATAATTCCTATTCGTAGAACATTTTAATTTACATTCCATATTCTAATATTCAGACCAAATTCTTCTTTGAAGACAACCTCAACTTCCTGATTCCATCTACAATACTTTGCTGCTACATTTTTTACAAACTTCCCCAAGTTACTTACTCCGTCCTGCCGTGACTTTCATAGCTTACTCGGCATGCACCTGTTTTCAGAGGCCTCAAACTTATTTGTAAACTCCAGACTTAACCCTTCCTTCTCTCCTCTGCCAAAGATCATTCGCTACCCTAATTGCTCTCTCCTTAATTCACCTCACCTCTTTGACCTTCCAACTTAATCCCTAATCCATTTCTCCCTCATGTTACACAAGTTACATACAAGAGGTGCTGTGTTAATCCTGAACATAATAGAGTCTTCATTTGTCCCAGTTTCCATACTATCCGGTTTATAAGATGCACTTTTTTCCCCCTCTGTATTTTAAAGCAAGTAGGTGTGTGCACGTGACCAGATTCGTAGAAATTTGACACGGAGGCATGGGTTTTGCGGTGTGTATTACCCTCCGGAGCGTCATATAATCTGGAGAATACAGTGGCCCGGAACTAACACGGGGGCGATCGCTTTGCCTGTGCAGAAACGTGACGATGGAGCAAGCGCGAGCACCCGGGGCCTGCCTGGTGCTGCGTCTGAAGGCCCAGTGCGGCCTTCACAAGGGCCTGCTAGGCGAGGCTGTCCTTGGCTTGCGCAGCGTCGCAGGCCTGGAGGCACCAGCTCCCGAGAGTCTGCATTCCGCACGCAGCCAACTCCTGCTGCCCCTCCTGCGCCCAAAGACGCAAGGCAAGAGCCAATCCAGCGCCACTGCACCGTGCCAATTTGGAGACCGATTTAGAATAAGTAGTAGGAATAAATAAAGGGAAATGCTACACGAGACTTGCCAAAAACAACTTGAGATCAAATAGTTGTTTGTAATACCAACTCAATTTTTTACTGAGTTGAATGAACCAATGAGATACATTTCACCGTAAAAAATGTGAACAGTAAGCGGACATCGTGCATTATAAGCAGAGAATGGAAATGGAAAAGTAGATGTGCATCTTTGAAAGCGTTATCATCGCCGCCTGATTGGAGGACAATACTATCTTGAAGTCCCTGACATTTCATTGAGAAAAAATATATATAAAAACTATATAAATAAGCAGAGCCCAAGAAGCAAGATTTTCTTGATATCTTTGGCGTAAAAGTACAGTGAGATGTGTTTAAGGCACCAATGCCCACCTCTTTACAGATGATGTGATCGTGGGTACAGCATGATTATGCTACTGCGTAGGGTTTTTGCAGGTGTGCTGTGTAGCTCTTCGCTTGTGTGTCTGGGTCGTACCGAATGTTGCTCGGCATGATGTCCAGAATTTCGCTGCGCATGCAGTGGGCTTCTTATTAAACTGAATTACTGCCAACTCTCCCTCTGTACTGAACTTTTAGTGGCCATATTCTTAGTCACTGCTAGGCTTGGACTTGGCCTCTAACACAGCTCAGCGAAGGCTTGAGCCACATTTGTGGCTCAGCCATGGCTTAGCTAAGGCTCGGCTCATGGACATCCTGAGGAAGGCTGGGACCATGTATGTTCAATTTCTTTCGCACTGTACGTAGCCAACCATGCTAATCGGAGGTGCTCACGGTCAGCTTTAGTTAAGCATGGCTTTAAGTCAGAAGCCAGCCTGAGCTGAGCCAGGACATATAATATGGGCCGAGATGTTTAGGAATGAACTAAACTGTTCTTGAAGAAACTCCCAGCACGTGGAGCAAAAGGTTATACGTTACAGACCAATTCAGACCTTATTGGTCACCCCGTGCCCTTAGAAATCTCAACTTTGATCCTACAAAGTCCCATCACAAGGGAGAAACACAAACAAATACACCAAAAATAAATGTGCCCGTATTGAAACGGCTGTACGCCATATGGACCTGAAAACTCAATTGCCCTGTAGAAGAATACGGGGTAAACCATATGGGTTGACACGGTATGAGAACGGATCGTCGTGTTTTCGTCGTCGTGAGCACAGAAGTGGATGAACCAGTTAGGTGCATAACCCATTGAGCAATGGAGGGTATTTTTTTAAAAGGACATTTTTTTACCTCAGGAATTTCCTATATTGTCATGAGAATGCACAGATAATTCAAATTCAGAATGTCAATATTTTACTTTATATTCATTTGTTGCATTCAGAAATAGATATTTTCTTGCTCCACATGCTGGAAGTATCTCCAGCAATTGAATGCACAGTACTGCTGGGAATTCTGAAGACATTTCCAGAATGTGGGGGCGGACATCATGGCGTTACGGCCCGAAAAAACAGCGGATAACGATGCTTGATTATGGCTCGTAGCGGCTGAGATTACCGCCATTAACCCTCACCACGTGTCAAAATCTGCACTCCACCCTGAAGGCTATGGTAACAGAAACCTTTCAAA
The DNA here is from genome assembly GCA_014621495.2 of Entosphenus tridentatus. Taxonomy (NCBI): domain Eukaryota; kingdom Metazoa; phylum Chordata; class Hyperoartia; order Petromyzontiformes; family Petromyzontidae; genus Entosphenus; species Entosphenus tridentatus. The sequence goes on along the minus strand of CM025641.2, from coordinate 8,391,284 downwards.
AGCGACCTAGCCACAAGTGATAGCCCAACGAAGTAGCTTATCAACATGTCGAAATTTATAGCAGCCAAATACTCTAAACGCACGTTTCTAAATGTGAAGGGAAAAACCGGAGGACCCGGAGAAAAATCCACGCGACTACGGGGAGAGCGCACGCAAACTCCATATATACAGGCGTCAGGGTTGGGGTCAAACCTACGACCTCCTGCATGCCGGGCGAGGTAGTTAACATCTCGCCACCACGGTAGCCATGTGATATGGCTGCTGTTTAGGTGCTTACAGTACTGTGTGTACGTGTGCATGCCATTACAGAGAGCGACGCCGTGAAGTTCCTGCAAAGAAGATGCTCTGAGAAAGAAGGTAAACAGTTTCTGAAAAAGCTCCGGAAGGCGGAGAAGAGAATACTCTTCTCAACAGAGGACTTGTAGAGGAAACTTGAGAATGTTACAATGTTGGATGAGGTGTTTTGTGTACAATTGTTATTGTAATTATTTGCGCAGGAGTTGACGTAAAAAATATATATAATACTGCTTGAGTAGACAAATATTGATGTGAATTAAAGTGCATCAGTTCCTTTTCTTCACAACAGATTTGTTCACAGCATTGTTCTTAAATAGTTTCCAATACACGAACGGAACCGAGAGCGTGCTCATTGAGGTGCTTCGGAAGCTCCAAACTCATCGTTCAAGCCGGGCTCAGGATTACTTTGTGTGTTCGCATTGAGCATGAATGTCATTTCCACGAGTTAACTTGGGGTTACAATGTAATGCCCTCAAAAATGCACGCGATATAGATTGTTGTCACATTTCACACGGTGAGGATGTAATCGCAGGAACTCGCATTGTCACCAAAATGCACCAGGAATTGATAACTCTACAAATGTAAACATCTTACAGGTTGATTTTAACGATTGATTAAACGAATTGTTTATGTAACGATACGGGTTCAGGACCCATAAGAAGTAATATATTTTTTAAATCATCCAAAAAAAGTAATTGAGAGTGAGATGTTTCTTAAAATTCAAACCGGAAAATGTGAACAAGTAAGTTATCAATTGAATACTGTACAAGTTTCTTTTATTTGTGTTACTTTCGTTAAAGATGCGTGTATCAAAACAACTACGCAATAATAATTATCGATTAATTAAAATGCTTTCCAAATGTTCCATTTATCCTAATGAAGTAACACAAGCTGTACAAGTAAGACAATAACACAAGAGATTACACAATTTAAATGGTGATAACGAGACAAACAATTGATTACTAATTATTTCAATATGATATCGATATAGCACATGAATTAAGATTAAAACAACTCTGCATTAGCTTTCTTAGTGGTAGCTAAATATATCGTAGTGCAAAAATCAAAGCTTTGGATCACATTGTATGAATTTTTCCACAGTCCGTACCATGATTCACCTCCTCACCGTTAATTAATCTTAACTCTTCAAATGCAAATTGAGAGAGGTGGTAGCTTGGGCAGGCCTTCATCCAGCAGTGGATCGACCAAGACTGCTGCCACTTGTGGCTTATGACTGCTAAACCTCGTCCCACATAAAGATTATAAAACAACGTATTCCATATGAAAACAGAAGAAAAGATTTTAACCTTTTTGGCAATAAAACAGATGCCAAGATGTTCAAACACCAAATAGAAACCTTTTGCAAGGAATCAAGTCTGTATTAACCACACTTACTTGTGGTGAATTACATAACTGACAACTGACACTTCCGTAATTGATATTTGGCAGTCCAAAAAATTACCTTCAAATTAACTTAATTGGGATTATGCATCGCACTATCGTCCCACTGCTGTGAAAGCTTGGAAGGGACCCTGAAAAAAAGTCTCGATGTGCCTCACTGAGGCCTTCTTGGGTGGACAAACATCGTCGTCGTAGTAAATAATAATTATCGCTCCTCCGATGGTATCATGGTTGGCTATGTACGGTCCGAAAGAATGTCAACATACAACGACAATCGCCATTGGCCACTAAGTGGCGGTGACGTCACCACGGCGCTTGTGCCAGGCTACGTGCACTTTAAGGCGACGTGAAGTGTCGGAACTCCTGCTGGCAGGAGATCATGGGGACAGACCCGGGTGCCACGGGTTGACTGAGATGACTAGCACACATTTACAGACAATAACGGGAAAGGCAACACGTATTGATATATAACAAACAAAAAACAAGCTCTCTTAAAAACTTGTTAATAAGCTCTACAGCACCTGTACTGTCACAGGACGCCCATGTAATAGAGCCTAACAGCTTACTGGGCCATTCCTGCTGAAATAAATCAAATCTATCAGTCTAAAAACGCAGTGTTACGCAGCGTGTAAATTGGGCTGCCACCTTGAAGCTCGCTATATCACGGTTTGGCCGACTGCCAGCTCATGGCTGTGTGGAGGAGACTTGTGAATGTCAAGAGATGAATCGTGGTGTGAACAATATGCCGTATCACGTTCCAACGAGCTAGCCACCGCCTACAACAACAATACCAAAACCGTTCATCGTTGCACCCGTAAAGCGGCCTCCTAGGTTTGAGACATTTTAAAGGCTAAAAAGTGTATAAACAACTCAGATTTATGTACATAGTATTTGTTATATTTCGTAAAGCATTTGTGAAGGATGTACATAACATTACGAATACTATTTTTTGATAAAATGTATAATTGTATGGTAGATTAATATAAAGTATCTTTATATAGTACAGCACTGATGTAGTAGCGCATATTCGCCGCATGACGCTTAGGTAATGAAGGAAAGGTTTTGAGGGGGGGGGGGTTTGTTTTTGGAAGTCCAGTGTTTTTGGTGTGGTTTGAATAAATTAATGTAATAAGGTGAATGTGTCTAACCAGTGTGATTTATTGTTCATAGTATTCTTGCTCCTGCGTATACCCCAATTCGGGGTCTAGTCTAGTCACAGAGGAGTTGTATAGTCGCAGTTTGCACCGATACCGATATGCAGTGCCGGATTAAGCTAGTGCGGGCCTGTAGCATATGTTATAAAGGGGCCTTAAATAAAAAAAACACAAATATTAAAAAACACATTTTTTACTTGCATAGTAAAGTAATTGTATTTTTTCATGTGCTATACAGCCAGATAATACGACAAATCGCTAACCTTAAACACCCAGTCGTTCATACAAGTTGAAGGCAGTATAGTACTATAGTAATAGAGCAAATGCAGAGTCACTGAACCGGAATTGACAGCTTGCAATCATTAAGCGCGGGGTCCTTGAAAGTACGGCGCCCGTAGCATGCGATACTTTTGCTACGAGGGTAAGCCGGCACTGCCGATATGACATGTGGCCAGAAATTGCCCCGATATTAAAAACAACACACACACACCCGCCGTCAGGACGTTCACAAGCCATTGATTCAAGTGAGCCTGACCCTTTGCCGAATAAACAATGAATGTTTAAACCATTTCTAGCTATTAAAATATCTGGCAGTTCACCAGCATTGATTCAGGTAAGTCTGACTGCTGATGAGACAGTGAATGTCGAAAGCGCTTCCAGAATTTGCTTGTGTTGATCCATTGCTGCTGATCGAATGCCCTGTCAACAGGCTCGGGTAGAATGAGTATGTGATGCGGCTGTAAACATCAGCACTTGGGGAGACAAAGGTGGTCAGGCATGGTGTTGGCCACCCCTTCCGCTTATGTGCCGTGCACACGCTGGCCCCAGAAATCTGTTAAAGGTTATTCAGGGTATCTTGGGGTTTTTCAATCTTTATCTGCGTTCGTACAAATCGTATTCTCTATGTAATAGCGTCACAGTTTTGTGGGCGCTGTCATTTCAGATTCAAATTTTGGGGTAAAGCAGTCCATTTTTTGGTGGTCCGCGTGAACTTCTCCTGAGAAACAGATTTATTTGGTGGGTGAGGAATGTAAAGTTGACCCGATTGGTTGAGATGAAGGACACGGAATGTGAGGAGGTGGTGAGTGACAGGGAGAGAGGAGGTGGTGAGTGCACACGAGGCCGTTAGTGAAACTCGCGCAGAGCAGTGCTGCGTGTCAGCTCGCAACCGGCTTCTTGGCTCTGGTTCTAACAGGTGGAGCCGCCCGCAGCAATACGGACTGCAGGTGTCAAAGCCTTCATTTCTATGCCCTTTTAGGAAAGCTTCGAGATCATTTGAAGGAGAATAAAGTCTTCTCTGCTTAGAAAACAGTCAAGGCTGAGCTTGTCTGCTCGTCGAGAGGAGTGCGGCAGGAGGAGTGCGCGGCGCGAGACGATGGGACTTGCGGCGATCAATGCGAACGCTGACTGCGTCGGAAGCCATGGTCCTCCGCTTTGCTCGGTGTCATTGCAATCGTGCGTGGCCGAGCCCTACGAGGTTGCGTACTGCCCCGAAACGTGGAACCATGGGCCAGAGTAGGTCCAACGGTTCTGACTAGATGCCAACTTTGCCCCAAAGTCGACGCTCCCTCAAAAACAGCTCTCGCATGCAATGGGTGCGTAACGAGGCTCAAATAACTTTGTCTTCTTAGCCGATTGCGTTGGTTTAACGGTTGTCCGAGCCGTCCTGTCGTGACTGGTTCCTAATTCCTCCACGTCATTGAACAAAGACGGTGGTTACCGCATCGCGCAATTTCAGATGCGATGCCTCCGATTAGCACAACTGTCAACCCGTTATTCTTGGTTCTTTTGGTAAAGTCACGTAGAAGGGAAATAATAGAGTAATACAAATAAAACAATACGATTCTCACGACGTTTCGATTGTAACACAAGCAATCATCATCAGGTGTGCTGTGGTTTTCCCTGCAAGTCACGAAAGCTTTAAATCGAAATGTCAAGTGCCCTACCTTATTACAGACCAATTCACCACGTGCCCCTTATCAATCTCAACGTCCATCCTACAAAGTCACATCACAAGAGATAATCATAAACAAATAGACAAATACAATTACCCGTATTCAAACAGCCGTACGCTATATAGACCTGAAAACTCATTTCCCTGTACAAGAATACGGGTAAACCATATGGGTTAACAGGTATGGATTAAAATATCACGGTTGGCTACGTACGGTGCGAAAGAAGCTCAACATGCATATATACGCCGGCAACTTCTCCAATCTCCCCAGTGCACAAATAACCAAAATAAATCTCGACACATTTGTGAATGTAACACTGGACATGAAAGGAAAAAGAGAATAAGTGACGTTTCAGGCAATGGCCCTTCTTGATAGAGACTCAATCCTTTTGCAGTCCGTGAGTCCAGACCATATTTGTCTCGTGTCAATACCACATGGGGTGACACAACTTCAGTGAATTTAACACGTAGGCTTTCACGACCAATATTCATTTTTAAAAATGACTTTTGAGTTAGATCACGTAAATTGGCTGTGTCGGGTGGTGGTAGGTTAACGGCACATATTTACTCGATCTAACCCAAAAAAACCTTGAACTTCTATATAAATAAAGACCTGAATCTGTATATCTCAAAAACCTCGAGAGTACTTCCCCACAAGAGAGAAAGCTGAAATTTGGCACATAGGTAGCTTTTCAGACACAAACAACAGGACAACTATAAAATCCGAGATTTTTCATTTAAACCCCCCCAAATCTCGATTTTAAGTGCCTTATAAACATGTTTGTGCATGTCTTTCAGAAACCGTTAAAAATATAAGATTGCTGGGGGTTTTTTCGTTTGATAGACAGCTAATATAATAAAAGCGAGGACCATTGTTCTCTCTTTTATTGTTTTTTAGATATTTCGGATTAAAGCGTTTTTTTACACACAAAAATACGCATTTTATGATGTTCAAATCTGAGTAATTCGAAAACGGTAAAATATCAGTTTCCCCTCATAGAGTATTACATTAATTATTTTTTGTTCTTTCTAATGAAAAAATAATGGAATATTTACATTGAGCGGTTTCCGATGGGTACGTCTTAAAATACAAAAAGTTGAATCAAGTTGTCAAAAAATGTGGGCTTTTTGCGAAAAAAAACATATTTTTGGAGTAGATATTCGTGTTTGATCGTAGATAAAATTGTAAAAAATCATATCAGGTAAATTATTATAATATATTTTTGTAAACTTTTGCCTGGCGAAGACAGGATTTATGAACTAGTTATGAATAACTTCAGCGGTTTAAATGTATTTATGCGACCAATAACAGTGAATTACGTGATCACCATTTTTACTGGTAGGACCCTCCTGGTTACACCAGCCCACAAAGGATTATTGTGTCCGTCCGTCCGTCGTGCAGGGAGGGGCTGGGTGGGGAGGGAGGGGCTGGGTGGGGAGGGGAAGGTGGGGAGGGGCTGGGTGGGGAGAGTGGGGAGGGACTGGGTGGGGGGTGGCAGGAGTGGGGCTGGGTGGGGAGGGGCTGGTCACCCCGTGGTGCCCTTATAAAACTCAACGTTTAACCTACTCACGCCGGCTTGTGCCTGCCCTTACAGTCGGGCATATTTGCGGAATACACCACGCCGCCGTTGACCCTGGCCATTGACCGAGCAACCCAACGTTCCTACCCGCTCCCTCCGCAGGAATGTGTTAATTAGCAACGTAAAGACTGCTGTTGCTGCTACTGTGGCCCACATTAACCGCAGGTGGGGGGAGGTTTGGAACTTGCACTACCCTCACAGTAGCTGGGCTCCGCAGATGAGCTGCTGGGCATCGTGTGCTCTGAGCAGAGCCTGTGCTATTATTATCAGCCATGGGTTTGACATGATCCGAACTTTCAAACAACATGTAAAAATGTTTTGTTTTAATGTTTTCGTGACTGCAGGGATTCATATTCTTGGTTATTTCGGTAAAGTCACGTAGAAGAGAAACAATAAAATAATAAAAATATAAAACAATAAAATTCTCACGACATTTCGACTGCAACACAAGCAATCATCAGCAGGTATGAAATCCACAAGAAACTTTGAAAAAAACGTCACTTTTTTCAAATTTTCTTGCTGTGGATTTCACACGTGATGATGTAATCCTGCAGTCACGAAAGCTTCAAATCAAGATTAAAATGTGGCCTACTAACGGAAGAAGTGATGCATCGATAGCCATGAATCCTCAGCACAGCAGTCACCAGTGTACACTGCTACAAAGTCTCCCTCTGGAAATCATGGATGTGGAGTCCCCACTTCCACGCGATGGGGCCCATGAGCTTGGATAATGTTGACAATAATCAAATCTGCGAATGCAAGAAAAAACTCAACATAACAGAATAATCGTGCAGGCTGGAAAAATCATCAATAAAATAATATATATTTCTAAAAGCTTTTTTAAAAACACGCTTTTTAAAATATATGTTATTTTGTACTTTTAGTGTCATCAAATATTGTAACCAAATTTTATTGTATCCAGCAGTAGATCCATCGTCACATCGTAAACATGAATGTGCTGTAGTAATGGAAAAACTCCACGACTCCAGGAAGTGGCCCCGAAGCTTGCCATAACGTAAGAGACCGTGGCCAATTACAGCCGTGGACAATTAGACCCAAGCCGAAACATAACATATTAAAAATAATTTAAAAAACATATAATTTTATGATAGAATATAGTATTGTCACCAGTATGACATAAGTATAACACGTTTGCAGTCGATACCACATTGGGAAGAGGGTTAAAATTGAGTTACAAGATTTGAGGATACAACGACAACAACAGACAGAGTGAGTTAAATAAAAGCGTGTAATAATAATAAAAGCGTGTAAAATGTAATAAAAGCGTGTAATGTAAAAACACACAGACGTGGTAACGTATCCACAAGCAGGGTCTTAGAAGTTCGCAAATAATGTTATCATCATCAGAACAGCAATCTGGAAGGGGTGCCACATGCATCCTGCAATTCGAAATCGATACAGAAAATAGGATCTGCCAATAGCACTGCACATACCAGTCTCCCTAGACTGTACGTGATCAATGCAGGCATCGTGAGCTGAATGATTTTTTTTATCCTTTATATTAAGTTCACTTGCTTGCTTGCTTGCGCGCTTACGACCGTGCAAATCTTTCGGTCGTTTTTTAACCCACTTCCCGTGATCAAATCGAGCTGACATTTTGCACACAAACTCGTTGTGCGTGACAATTTATTTTCGTGAACATTTTTTTTCTAAAATTTTACACTTTTTAGGCAAATTTTTTTTATATTTAATTACCAATTGCTTAATGGTGGCAGGCAATCATCTGACCCATAGGTGGCAGCCATCTTAAGCCAGAGGACGAGAGGACTCTAGCCGCCACGCATATAAAGGATTTATAGTGAAAAACTTTGTTTTTACGGGTTAATTTTTTTTACCGATGCGTTTTGCGCATCGATGACCGAACGGCAGTGTTCAAGGTGGACGGGTCTCATCATGCGGAACGCTCACACTCGTAAGGTTGTACCTCGCAGTGGAGGTTATGCCTATTATTCCAAAGCTCCCTTTACAGTCAACGCACGCCACAAACACGGCTCGTTTCTGCTTCGACAATGGGGTGGCATCTCGGTTACTTCCCTTCTATATACGGATCTGGCGCGGTGCCAAAGCCAAAGCCACCCCCACAGGGAGTGACACGTAGCTACTCTCATTCAAGTGGCACGTGTGATGTAATCGGTGAAGGCTCGTACATATAACCCCACCGGCCAGCCAGCCAGCCAGCCGCTGGTTCTCTCGTGTTATTATAAATACATCACGCACGCGCGATTTCCTCCGCCACACGTGTCGGACTGTCGCCTGGCTTACTGTGACGTGCGTTGTGCACGCGTCAACAACATCAGCTAGCTGCCGTTCTTTAAAAAAAAAACATATAGCATTGCCTTCGTGAAGCCGGCTGCTGTTTTTGTTTTGGTTCATGCGCGTTTTGAGACATTGATGTATGCGGGAGAAGAGAAATGGATTCCCAACTACAGGTAAGGCTGTCTCCAATCGCATGTTGGGTGACACAGAACACGTGTGCGGAATGCATCGGGTCTGATTACTTATGATGCGTTTGGGAATACTTCACAATGCTGGTTACTGTGGATTGATGAAGGCAGACCGGGAGGGAGACCAGGACCGGTTCGGTTGTCACCACCGATGTTCGCCGTTGGCAGAGCCGGCCCAGCCACTAAGCGACCCTTGCAATTGCAAAGGGCCCCGTGGCCAGCAGAGGGCCCCCTAGAGTCACTGCTAGCGAGTGGGTGAAAAAAATCATACATCAAAGGGGCCTCCAAGCAAATTTTGCTTAGGGCCCCCAAAGGTCTAGGGCCGGTTCTGGCCGTAAGTCAAACATGCAACTGTGGGTAACCTGGCGGAGTGCGCTAATCACTGTGCCACCGCTCCACCCGCAGGTGGTATTAGGCTGATAAAAGCACACAAACACAGCACTATTTGAATTTTGAATGTTTAAAACATTGAAATGTGGCGAGATCCAAAAATGCTGTACAAGTGGGAGTGAGGGGGGACTTGTCCATGAAATGGGTTTGAAGGGTTTTTCTCGTTATGATCGTAGGGAATTACCAGCTAGAAGGAACTGAAAGCATACTATGGTATGAGGGTGTGTACATCGTTAATTCCTTCATTGTTAATTAACTTCCTTTACAAGTGCAGCCAACGCATCTGCAAATGCAAATCATATCTCACCCTAGGTTTGATTTTATAGACGGAGACCGTCATACAGAGAAACTAGCAATCATTGTGAACAAATCACACGACTACGCGTGCCTAGAAATCAGTACATTTACTTCATCAGCCGAGGTTCATTCAAATTTCATACATTTTTTGTACAGTTCCGCCAGTACAGTCCTCACAAAAATGATAACAGTGAGGCATGCATGTCACGAAAGGGACCCTGCTGTGCAGTGACTTTTATTTTAAACGAATGGAATGAACACTCAAGTTTATTTTGGTTCACCAGACGAGAACTCGCTCACTATTAAAACACGAGGCACAGAGTAGTGCGGCTGTGGACATGCAATACAAACCGTGGGTCGTACAGTGAACCCATAGAGACATACTCGTAGAAGTAGGTATACATGGAGAGGGGCCGTCCATAAATGACGTCACGCGATTTTGGACGATTTTTGACACCCCCCCCCCCCC